>JAUELF010260773.1:0-10741 GCA_031471495.1 Clinocardium nuttallii | reverse complement strand
GGAGTCACTGTGTTGGTCGGTCGGAAGCCATTTTGTAGCCATAATTTATCCAGCCTATTTCTTACAAACCACTGGGTGGAATTCAATAAAAATTTACATGAAGCATCTATACCAAGAGTCAATACTTTGTATAGAATCTCCTTTTCCAGATACAGATGATTTTTAAAAACTCAGTTTGGGAAAGAGAAGAAATTACTCATAGCATGTAACATTACGTTATTTTCCTATGAGGTTTTCAACGGACATGATAATTTCATAACACAATAAAGGTTACACAATCTTCCACTATCTGATTTCTGCCATAGGTGTTTTAACCCGTTCCCACTTGCAGAAACATTCTGACAAAAGGTGAACTTGCTCATTATATTGTGGTAAAAGCAAAAACTGCTCATGATGAGTAATTTTTCCTTTTTCCACTATGTTTAACCCTATTTAATAATGAAACTTTCAATTATAGAGATTTTCCATATTTTATGCCGACTTCAGATCTTGCCAAAGTTGTCCGCTGGAAATTTGATTTGGGAAAGGGTTAAACAAAGAAAAAGAAATAACTCACAAAAACATAAAAAAAACTATTTCTTTCATCATCTATCTATGGTTATTATAGAGTATGTTTTCGCCATGACATCAAATTTATGATTGCTTTGCAAAACGTTTTGTGCAAAATGTAAATCTGTCATGCACCTCATAAAGAGTATTGTTAACAAAATATTTTCACTTTGATTTCCTGTCATGCATAATAATGCTGGGTGGTTGTGAGGCATAACAAGATGAATTTACATACACAGACAAACCCTTTCCCACTTACAAAAAAATGGTAGCAGACAACTTTAAAAACATCATAGCAAATATATGGAAAATCTCTATATAAATGAATGTATAATTATTGAATAGATCAACTGCTGAAAACACTACGGCAAAAAGAGAAATTGCTCCACATGAGCAAATTCTTCTTTTACCGCAATGTTTTCAAAAGCACATTAAGTTACGTCTGCATGGTGGCAAGGGTTAAAACAACAAAAATGTTTTGTTGATGAATGCAAATGAATGAAGCTTTGAAAATGTTTAAACCCATTACCTGATAAGCCATAAGTATGTTATCTGTTTTGGAATCATCAGGGACAATAACATAAAAATGCACTCTTAATTGAGTTTGAATCCCAGCTCTGGTAACATGTTTCAAATCTAGGTGAGCTAAGGCATGCACAAAAAATCCTGGTAGATCTGGCCTTCTGGCTTATTTGTGATTCATTTCCTCAGCCTTGGTCTCAAATATGTTCTGTATAAGGGATAGGATTAAATGAAAAACTGAATTTTTGAGATATATATGTGAATTTTAAAAGATAATTAAAATGTTTGAAGTAGGGTAGAAAAATAGATCAGTTAAT
Organism: Clinocardium nuttallii; assembly: GCA_031471495.1. Lineage (NCBI taxonomy): Eukaryota > Metazoa > Mollusca > Bivalvia > Cardiida > Cardiidae > Clinocardium > Clinocardium nuttallii. The sequence continues at coordinate 9,353 of JAUELF010260773.1, read as the reverse complement.
TAGATATGACAGGTATTGAATGGGCCTGTTAATATATTAATTATGGATAAATGATTGTGTTTTTGTTCATTTTAGGGGTAAATTACATGCACAAACATGAATTCTATCCTTATTTGACTGGCATGTGAGCTAACATTTAATGTTGAATATTTAGTTGTATCAAACTCCTTATATTCTGCCATTAAAATGATCTATTCCCTCACAATCAAAGATGTATAATGTTTGCCTTATCTGTATGTCTGTTTATCTGTGTCAAGAACTTTAAAGTTTGGCTATAACTTTTGATCCATTCAAGATAGGTCTTCCATGTTAAACATGTGCCAAATGTTTGATTAACTGTAATATAACACTATTTACAATGGTATTTCTGTTATATGATGGTTAACCGTTCACCTTACATGTTTCCCAGCTTTCTGGCATCTGTACTCCACACAACTTTCTTCCAAGGCAACTGGCTACTTTCCCACTTACACATTTAAGTCCATTGGTTGAAGAGAAATATTACTTAGCCACAATGACTTTTGTCAGTCATCAGTAAGAGTGAATGGCAGGTGTTCAAACTCAAGAACACTGGACCGTCTCAGTTACTGACATAGCTTTCGCGGCTATTCTAGCAATGAATGATTTCATAAGTTGTCTGCTGGAGATTTCTCAAAAATTGTTCTTTATGGATAAATTTGGCATCAAATCTATTTTGAATAATCTTTTCATATTTCTCTACTTTCAGCCTGTGATACAGTTTGCAGGGGAGGCAACTCATCCATCCTTCTACTCAACTACACATGGAGCCTTGTTAACCGGTCACCGGGAAGCAAAGAGGATTCTCGATTTGTATAATATAGACCATTCTCAATGTAGCACTTAGTAGCTTAGTACTGTTTACATAGCAACAATATACATAATTGTGTTGCCATGGTAACAGAAAAACCAGGTCAAAGAACATCATACCCATAAAAAATTCCTTTTCTTCATTCAGGGAAATGTGAAATTGATTTTACAAATTGATTTAAATCAACTGTCAGTCTGATACAGGTGATAATTGCAGCAGTTGACTTTTAATATAAATGGATTTGTGACTTGTAGATGTTTGGAAAAGATATTAGAATCCAGAGGACTGGTCTGAAGGGTTTTAGCAGATTGAGATTGCAAAGCTCAAAACATGGGTCCTACTTCATGTTCATAAATTGTTGTGTACCAATCAAAAACTCTTATGTACTCAAACAATTATCATAGTGGAATCGACAGACTGAAGCAATTTATTTACATACCCACAAAGAAAGCTTTAATTGAGTATTTTGGGGAGAAGATTAGTTTATTATTCCATAATATAGGCCTGTTGTGTCCTTAGAAAGTTCAACACCAATTAAAGGAAAAGTGCTGCGAGCTAAAGCTTACACAAGGACTGATTGTTTCTATTGAGCTAAGGGACCACGAAAAAGAACTGCAGATTGGTTTATATGCTGTAGAGTTAAGAAAACAGCTATCTGTTGCCATGGAAACAACTTTGTTGAGTTCTAAATCCTAAATAAATTAGATGTAAGTGTTAAAAAAATGTTGTTTTAAATGTTTATGTAAACCATGTTTTTTTTAAAGTTCAAGCCCATTTGTCAGATACACCAATTATTGAACCTCCAAATGGAAAACATATGATGTGTGGTTTTAGGAGCTAGCCAAGTAGAAATTTAGAAAAAGTCTTTTGATGTCTCTCCTAGCAACAAAAGAATATTTCTAGTTTGAGCTAGTTTGATGCTCCTTTTGCTGTCATATGCCACCTGTTGAATAAGGACAAAAAACTACCGGGAGATGAAATTACAGTTTTGAATGAATAAATAAAAGGAGATATTGTTCAATATATGCATATGTTCCTGTTTTCCAACAATTCTTCAAAGGGTTGTTATATTATAGATGCATCAACATTTGGTTTCATCAGTCTACAGATTTAAGCATATGCTTAATGTTTTTATGTTTTAATGCTATTATATTAACTCACCTGAGCACCAAGTAATCAGGGTGAGCTATTGTGATCACTGACTGTCCGTCATCTGTTCATATATGTTTCTCTAGTCTGATTTCTCAATAGTTTCACAGGAATGTTTCCTATGTGGCCCTTAATCCATTCCACACCGCTGCATGACTAATACACCAAACTTTACAATAGGAAAACAATTAAACACCTCCCAAACCGAAAGGCCCAATTTTAAAGATGATTTCACTAGAATGTTTCTAAACTTACACTATCAAAATTATTTAAACAGTTCTTCGGCTGTAAAAAATGGCAACCAGGGGGCCATAAACAGAAACATAATTTAAACACAAATGTTCCTTGAGTAACCCTCTACCAACATTGTTCAAATATGATAACACTACAAAGTGGCAACAATGCCTAAACCACTTGCCCAATTTCTCAAATTACTTGCTCAATGTTGAAGAGATATTTAAATGCACATAAATATTCTTTAGTGGCCCAAAGTCAAAATATGGCTGCCATAGCTAATAATAGAACAAAATCTTTTATATGACATCTCAACCTAAGACACTGAAATGTTTTATCTACTCTACAAAGATAGTTCAAGCCATTTATATTTGTGATAAAAAAAAGCCAACATTTTGGCTTCAGTTGAAAATTCTGGTGTCTCAGGTGAGCAATATAGGACCATTATGTTACTCTTGTAATGAGAATTATTTTATAATATGAAGAGGCTAAACAATTAATAAAAAGAGGATCACCTATAAGGGAGTGTGATCTTTATTATTTCTTACTCTAAGGTATTAACCCTTTCCCACATACAGAAACTTTCTGATGCTTCTACAGTTATATAAAAACAATGTGGCAATTTTTTCCTTTTTTTCATAATAAATTTTTGTTTTTTTCATTTATAAAGAGTTTCCATCTTTTGTTACTCAAAGTATTTAAAGTTGTCTGCTGCAGACTTATTTCAATTAAAATTGCAGCTATATTGTCCAAGGATTCTCTGTGGCTATGGCCCTTGACAGGACTTACACTTCACCACATAAAAAACAAATCTTCAGACGACAACTTTGTAAACAATTTTTGCTAAAATATGAACAAAAAATTGTTGATGAAATGATGATAATTGAATTGAGTTGAAAATTTGTGACAATGAAGATATTGCTCATCGTGATCAATTTCTACATTTACCACAATGCTTTTCAAAAATTGTGTGCTGCAGATGCGTCAGAAAGGGTCTTTATGAAGGAATGGTTAATTATGTTGCTTTATTGTTGTAACTCTTTGATGACAGATCACAGGTCTGAATGTTTAAAATAAAAGAATGTAAGAGGTTTTTGCAAATGGTCAATATATGATTTTACTTACTTGTAGATTGTCTCAAAGTTTCCACAATTTTAGACCTCTTCTATATATAACATGTATACACTATACAGGGTATCTTCAACTATGCATACAAATATACCAGCATCATAGTTACTTTGTTTTTTACCCCTTTCTCACATACAACAAATGTGCAGCCAGCGACTTTGTAAATGTCTACTTAAAATTATGAAAATAATTGTAGCTATTATAACTGAAAAAAGTTGAAAACATTGTGGCAAACGGAGAAATTGCTTGTTTTGAGCAATTTCTCCGTGTGTCACTATGTTTTCAAAAGTCGTCTGCTGCAGATGCGTCAAAATGCATCTATAGGTGGGAAAGGGTTCAGTACAATTTATTGAAAGCAATCAATATATGAGATGATTCTTGCCAGGTATGATTCTTGTAAATACCAACAATATAGGTGTTTTGAAAGGACTTACAAAGAAATGTGCAGAAGTTAAAGACACCCCACCCCCCTACTCCTTTATTATAACAGTTGTTGTTACTTATAATTAATGCATTTCACTGAAAAAAACATATGTATCTCATTTTTCATTTCAAACTTATAAAATGTTTTTTAGATATATTTGAATGCGAGATTTTTTAATAACTTTCTGTTTTTCATGTATGACTCTTTTTAACTTCTGTATGTATATACCAAGAAACATTGACTTTGTGTGAAAACAGTGTGTGAGGTTGGCTCGAATAAGCGCAATGTCATATATGTTTTATCCAAATGAATTTCCACTGTCTTAACCCTTTCCCTCATATAAACACTTTTAGACTCTGCAGCAGACGACTTTTTTAAAACATAGTGACAAAAAAAGAAATTACTTAAAACGGGCAATATCTCCTTTCGCCACAATGTTTTCCACTTTCCATCCTTTCCATCCCTTTCCATCCTTCCAGAGATTTTCCACTTTTTGACAAAATATGTTCAGTCATGAGGGAAAGGGTTAAGTTATAAAGGCATTTTGTACCATGGCGTCTTCAGTTGATTCTAAGTAAAAGAGAAAAAAAAGAATAGAAACATTCTTAGGCAAGAGTTGGAAACATGGTGTGAACATAATTTATAGATATCATATAAGCAATTCCTTGTTTTTGCACCGTTAGATTAATTGTGTTCTTCATGATTAAGATTATAACTACATGCTGATTCAAGATCATGTAGTTCCAGCAAATGTGCATAAAGCCATTCAAAGGCCACTTTCTAAGGTATTTTATCATTCTGTTTTATGAATTTCATGCAAATCTTAAATTAGCTTTTTAAAAGCAGTTACCCTATTTTAGGTGTCCGTTTTGAAGATATTTAGCGATTCACTTCCTTTGATACAGGAATGAAAACACTGTGGAAAAAAGATTTCTGCTTAATGATGTCAAATGTTTTCAATGAATTCCTTTGCTAGCAAAAGGTAACTGCTGCAGATGCATCTTTTTGTCTTGGAAACTGTTAATATATAGAGAAAAAGCAGAGAATTTTCATATAAGGCCATTGTCAGAAATTATCAATTGTATTTTATACTGCTCAAGACATTGAATCTTCAAATAACCTTCCCTTGACAGGCATTTTCAAGTGCCGCTTTGAAAACATTGCGAGAAATTGCTTGTTTTGAGCTTGTCCTCATTTTCCAACAATGTCTTCAAAACTTTTCTTTTCTGCTACAAAATACCCAAAGTATCTGTACCAGGGAAAAGATAAACATACATGTATATGTAATTATTTATAACTTGCACTTAAAATGTGTGTATTACAAGATGAAAGAATGATAAATCCATGTTAGATTAAGTTTCTTTATTATTATAATGTATGATAGTAATAAAAATGTTCTAAGGAAAGGAGCCTGCTCGTTTTCTTATAATTTTTGCAATTTTAGTTTGATGCGGGTAATCAAATTGTTAATTTATAGCCCAGTGTAGCAAAATTCCATATGTAGATTACTTTTTATGCCTCTGCAGAAAACATCTTTTGATAACATTGGGGGGGAAAGAGGAAATGCTCAAGGGAAAGTTTTAACAGATAATGAGATTAAGACCACCCATGAAGAGTTTAGTATTCTGTTTTTCCTGTTTAGATATTAAAAAGAAATGTTTTCCTTATATATCCATTGTTGTTTTGGTTTTGTTAGAATCTACGTTTTAATTGTCGAGGTTTTGTTTTTATCAGAGAATCTTATATTTAGTATGTGCTTTTAACTTTTGTCCTATATAATATGTTGGTTCTTATTAAACGCATTGCATATTTGTTCTATAGTTGTGTGATTGATTTGGGAATTTGCAATTAAAAGAAAACATTAGTGACATACGAAGTTCAAAGATGTAATGGGTTTGTCTTACGGTTTACCTTTTGTCTAATGAATTACACTTCTGAACCATTTTAAGCACACCTGTGTGCACAAAGTGCTCAAGATGAGTTATTGTGATCACTTTATGTCCTATGGTGGTGTCCGTCGTGTGCAACATCTTCTCCTCTGTAACCAGCTGATCAATTTGGATAAAATTTTAAAGAAGGCATCCTCTCAATTTCCTGACTCAAATTGACTTCATTTTCTGTTTTATCTATGTAGAATTCTGGCTTCCATGATGGCAAAATTTCTCATCCCGAACTGGTTGGGCATTTTACAAAAAAAAAAAAAAATCCTCAAGTGATCCTTGACTTAAAGCCATGTTAATTTGTTAAAAAAAAGTAGCCAACAGGAATGAAGCCATTTTGTCTTGTATGGCATCCAAAATTATCTCTCCGTTTTCCAAATAATTATGTAGAAATATTCCTTTGGTGAACCTCTATCAGATTCCTTCAGGTAATGTTGATTGTTTGGTAAAAAAAAAGCATGGCCAAAAAAGATGCATGTATTTTCCAAAGCATCTGGCCAATTTCGAGACTTTGGTTCAGAGGTAGCTTCTTGTATGATATTAAGTTCTGGTGATTGATCACTTTGAGCGCAGGATCTTTCCACACACACAGCTCTTATACTGGCTGAGTATCATCTGCAGCAGATGACTTATGAAAACATTGTGTTTACTCTATGCAATAACATCTCCCTTGTAGAGATTTTCATATTTTACCTATATGTTTTCATAGTCGTCCTCTGCTGATTTGGTGTATGTGGGAAAGAGTTTAACCCTTTCCCACATACACCAAATTTGCAGCAGACCACTTTTAAATTGTCTACTCAAAAATAAGGTAAATCTGTATAATTGTAGGTATAATTACTGGAAAAAAAAGTTGAGAATATTGTTGCAAAAGTAAAAATTTCTCTTTTTGTCATGATGTTTTGAAAATTCGGCTGCAGCAGATTCATCAAAATGCGTCTATGTGTGGAAAAGAGTTAAACATTGATTATTTTGTCCATGTAAATTGAACTGTTGCATGCTGCATACAGCTCAGTTCATGTAGAAACACAATGTTAACTGAATTATTAGTCATGTGAAAGTTAATAAACATGCACAATTTTAACTGAATTATTAGTCATGTGAAAGTTAATAAACATGCACAATTATAACGTTGGGTATTATCATATCTTGTTTATTTTTTCACACCATTTTATCTATGCCCATATTCACTTATACATTGTTAAGTTGCTACATTTCTTATTTGATACAGACAATTTGTTATGCCTCTGTGACAGACAACCTTTTAACCCTTTCCCTGATACAACAATTCTGCAGCAGACGACTTTCAAAACTTACTGACAAAAACATGGAAAATCTCAATAAATGAGAGCTTCACTATTAAATAAAGTTGAAAACATTGTGGCAAAAGGAGAAATTGCAAAAAATGCTTGTTTTGAGCAATTTCTTCTTTTTGCCACAATGTTTTCAAAAGTCGTCTGCTGCAGATGCGTCGAAATGTGTCTACAAGTATGAAAGGGTTAAACCATAGTCAGAAAGGAGAAATTGCTCATATCATTTCAGATAAACATTGACATTCAGAAAAATACTAGAAGAACTAAATACTTAGTTTTTGAGTAACATCATAGTATGAATGAGGGCATGTAAGAAAATTTCTTTTCCATCGACTCAAGATTGATTCCTACATTGTATGTTAGTAACATTTCTTTTTCCATCAAAAACTTACATTGATTCCCTCAAATTGCCAGTGAATATGGGCTCTGTAAACATTTGTGTAATGACAAACATTCATTCCGACATGGAACAAAAAGCATCTGCAGCGGTCAACTTTTGAAAACACTGTAACAAAATGAGACATTGCTCTATATGAATATTTTTCTCTTTAGCAGCAATGCTTTCATCTCAATTTTATGTTTATACTTTTATTTATAGATATATTCCGTATGTTTTCAAAGTCCTCTTCTGCAGATTTGTTGCACTATGGTTGGGTAACCTTTTACCTAATGTGATATCGCTAGGGTCATCTGCTCTGTAACAGTTTAGCAAAGAAATTCAATATCTTTAACCCTTTCCCTCATACGACAATTCTGAAGCAGACGACTTTGAACATATTTTCTCAAAAAATAGAAAATCTCTATAATTGACTGGATAACCTATGACTAAAAGTGGAAAGCTTTGTCATCTTTTGTCACTGTGTTTTCAAAAAGTTGTCTGCTGCAAGCGTCTATATGAGGGAAAAGGTTAAAATATATTTATAATTATGATTTTCCAATAATGTCATAGTCGTTTGCTGCAAAGGTATCAATACTCATTTGCATCAGAGAAATAGTTAACTGCATATTATTGACTAGTTATAACATTTTGGCATTGATATTTGAGCTGTTCCACGAGAAAACCAACATTATGGACTCTTGTGTATAATGTATCGACCCAGATCAATCCACGCAGGCTAATCCAGGCCGACACATTCCGTCCCAGTGGGATAGAGGCATAGAGTAATGATTCTTGAAACAGAATAATCCATAGGAGGTGAAAAGTGTCTGTCCAGGTTAGCTTGTGCGGCATGCTTATTCTGAACCGGCTCGATACTTTATGCAATGTCCACAATGTTGGTTTTCTCACGGAACAGCTCATTTTAAAACTGAATATTATTTGACAGTGGGCAGGTGAATACATCATTTGGACCACTTCACTTGAAAATGGGTAGAAACAGTTCCTTTTTGAATATTCATATAGATCTTTAAAAGTCATGTGGGTAACCTGTATTTACCCTTTCCAAAATACAAAACTTTTGTTGAAACATTGTGGCAAATGGAGAAATTGCTTGTTTTGAGCAATTTCTCCTATTGTCACAATATTTTCAAAAGTCGTCTGCTGCAGAGGCGTCAGAAAGGAAAGGGTTAAAAGTTTTCCTCATGCAACACATCTGCATATCGAGGGAGATTATACATAGCAAGACTGAATCATACGAACATTCACAAATGTAACTTGTCTACAGGTTTTTTGGTGCGAGACGTCAGATTGATGTATTCATGTGACAGCGATCAAGTGATTTTCACAATACTAAGAAGCGGTGTGTGTGTTTTTACTTGTGTAATGTATTCATTGTTATTATTGTATCATTGTATTTGGATAGCAGTGGAAATAAAAGTACACTCGTTTAAAAACTAGAATAATCTCTTTTTATTTCCATGCCATATTTTCCTCCCTTTTAGCTTGATAATAAGTATTTTCCAAGTTAATTGAATTGTCACAGTGATGTGACTGATTCGTCAGTGAGCAATGTATTTCTGTGTAAAAACATGTTCAATTAGCTATAAAAGTTTAATCCGTACTCAGAATTTGTGCTCAAGTATCTGATTGGTCAGAAGCAAATTTGTTCTCCAAATTGACCAATCAGAAGCCTTACTTGGAGCATGGAGTTCATTTCTGAGCACCGAGCACGTGTTCATAGTTTTATAGTTTCGGACCCTGGTCTTCATTTTTGGCCGGATTGCTTGAAAGCAATTCCGGTCTATAGATTGGCTCTGTCCGTCTGTCTGTCCGTCAAAATTTTGGTTAAAGTTTCAGGTTGAGGCAAAATCTCAGCACTGGAAAGGGTTACAAATTTGAAACTTTGCCTGAAGGTAACCAGTAACAAGTTCTATTGATTTCTATGGTTACTTTGACC
>JAUELF010260762.1:0-11360 GCA_031471495.1 Clinocardium nuttallii | reverse complement strand
ATTATTTAACATTATTAAATGAATTCTTCACAAAGCAAGACATCTCTTTGAACATAAAAATAACATTCAGTAAGTTACAGTTGCAATTCAAAGGAAAATTCGACGATATTGACACATAACGGTGACATGCATCAAGACTAACATGGACTCTTTTTGTCTTCGTAAATTAGTCAAAAACACATAAATGCGAGTCAAAATAAAGAAACTGCAATACCTAAAACATCGGATTATTTATTTCATGTTAGATGTGTCATATCTTAGTGTTTTAAAACAACCACAATTGTAATATGTTCAAAACAGTTTTTTCTTTCTAATAACAATTCATCCTCAAATGTGATTTCTGAAAACCTATTAAACATATAAGTAGCGGACTTCTGCCCGGCGACTAATAAATTGTCCAAAGTTTAACATTTTGTAGCAAATAAAACTTTGAAGTCACATTTGGCACAAAGCATACATAATCTGAAAGCTTCAAGTTTCAACTAAAGTAAGAGATATACAACGAACAACTGGAATGTCTTTGGATAATGACTGGTTTAAAAGACACAGAGTATTGTAATTTCTAAATTATATTAATGTTGTTCCGAAAATAATTAGACTAACATTTTTCGTAAGGGTAACATATTATCAAAACGTGTAGTGTATCAACATATATTTATCTACTGTAATAAAAGAATGTTTTAAACTTCCAGAAAATATCTTTGTTATTTTCATATCTTCAATAATTTTTAAGTTTTACTTGCTACAAATATTGGGACGGCGATACTTTAGTATACAACTTAACTTAAATATCCCTCTTATCTACGTCCCTGAAATGGCGTAGCAAGAACAATGCTATAGAGACAAGCTTTTGCGGGCCACTCTATTTTAACAAATCAAATTCCGAGAGGAAGTTATGTATTGATTAAAAAAAACATCTAGTTATATTGATCCGCTGTTGAGTATACGAATTATATATTTAATATTTCTCTGTATACACCATTGCAATATATAAATGGGGCAGGGTCCAATTTAGACCCGTGCATGTGTGTTCATGCCGGACGTACTCATCGACTTAAGAACGCCGGGTACCATACCAGACTAGTCGTTCTTATTAAATCGCTTACATTGCCGACATACGGTATATAACACCTTATATGACAATTTTGCAATCAGTTGATTGATTGATTGTGTGTTGTTTGTTTTACGCCAGGTTTAACAACTGTAGCCATGTCGTCGAGTTTCCTGGGTAAGTTACCAGTACTACTGGTCTATTTATTCGGACACCAGCCAGTCGGTCGTAATGCTAACTCCTCTGAGCGCCAATGAGGGCAGCCATTACTACCATTTTAAAGTATTTGTTATGAACCTTTAGTGAACAGTATGTTAGGTCATATCAAGGTGCCCGGTCGGGCAGGTTGACCCGAATCTACACTAGACGCAAACATCTTAGATTGGTTTCGGTAGTACATGTACGCTAGTATCCGCGGTATTATATATCAGCAACAGTCAAACATGTGATATAGTTTTCTCCTTTCATTTAAAGTTTTTGTATTACAGTAACAAATACCGATTGATTCAATATTTCGGGCCTAGGCGTTAATCAGGCTTTCACAATACTCTCTACTTCTATACCCCCGAGACGGAATGTGTCGGTCCGGATCAGTCTGCGCGAAAAGCGCAGGCTGATATGTGCCGATACATTACGCACAGGCCGTAATGTTGGTTTTCCCGAGGCACGGCTCAAATGAGCTATGCTCTTGGAAACAAACTTTGATGTGGCCATCTTTATACACTATACCTTTCTATAGTTTCATTATCAATAGATCACTTGTTGTGTAATTATCCCTCCTACGCTAACAGATGACACAAAGCGAACCAAACAACCATCCTGTCTGGTACCAGTTAATTACATTTATCAATAAGTCTTTGAAACAAAGAGTTCTTTGACCTTAGGGTACTTGCTTTATGACGGTCAATGACTTGATTGGTGATGTATTCAGCATACTCAAATTATCCGATCATTGAACTAAAGGTGTTACTGCGTACGGAATACAAAGGGAATGTGTTTATTACGTACTTAAACATTACAATAACAAAGTTGTTTTTTAATGCATTTGTCTATCTTTGCATTTCGGGACTGTCCATAACAGTTTCTAGTTATGACACGATAACAATGCTGGAGTGAGCAGCCAACAATAACAAGTCTGGTGAGACGGCACATGTGCGGCTCTGGCTCTTAACAAGTGGCAAATACTTGAGTAGTCAAAATTATATGGACTCTCACACAATATTTGAACCAGAACGTAGAATGATTATATTTGAAAATTATGAACTTAAAACATTTAGCTGTTGCCATAAATTGTTTGTAAAGGGGGTATCACATAAGGGGTTTTCCTCGTGTATTCCGATTTTTTCTAATTTTGAGAGAATTACTACGTATTTTCCTTAAACATGCATAATATTGATGTGCAAGCTATGACTATTTTTGTTAAGATATATGGGAAATAAAGGGGTGGGGAAATGTTATATTAAAACTGAGTTTGAATTTTTCGCACACATTTTTCAAATTGTTTACTAAATATTGTACTGCTTTTTTTTGTAGGGAAATGTGGGATCAACAAAATGAACGTATCGCAATGACTATGAATACATTTTATCAACTTTTAAATACGTGTACATCTTTTACGTGGGGTTGGTCTATAAAAACAATGACATAAGTGGTTGAATTTGTTTTCAGCAATATTTATGTAACAAATAGAAATAAATACATTCATTTTGTTGATAGTATGCCTGCTTTAATCTACAACAAAATTCAGTACTATATTTCGACAGAATGACCAAAATGTAAAATTTAGTTTACAAAGCAAATTAATCCAACCACTTATTTGGCAATACATCAATGATAAGAAAACAGCGGAATGCACCAGGAAACACCCAAATAGCTCCAACATGAAAATAAAAAAAACAATATTTTAGCAAATTAAGCAGTTCTGTTCGTCACATCCGAATGCGGAACGCGGTTTCTGCATCACAAACAAAAGCCATGTGATGCATGAGAACCTGGTAGCGACTGTTCGTTTTTGATGGACGACGATGTGTGTGGCTTAAAATACCATGTCTGATATACGAATTCTTAAAATAGCTCTTTTTATTAAAAAAAACCATGATCTGGAAAATCGCCGCCGTAACAATAAACATTAGCGCGGTTCTCGTATAACATCGACCAACCATTCAGTCGGAGTGTACGGAACCACTGCTATGAATGGGAACTTAACATGAAACGTCGTAAACATCCCGATTTCTAAAACTATTAGGCAAATCTGTTCTTGACCAAACTACCATCGTAATTGCAAACCAAATAAAGAACCAAAATTACTTGGCTGTGGAATGAAATAGCAATGATGGCGCCAAAGGTACTAATACAATGAGTGATTAGGCCGTTCAATCGAGATGCTCGGATTTTTACCCTCATTAGAGTTCACCTGTAGACGACCAAATAACACAGCGTAGTACGACCGTGAAAATAGTTCCTCTGATTGACATTCATTGTGATTGTCTGCCAGACTCTTCACAACCCAAAATCTACGTCGGCTTTCTTTATAGAGTTGTGTTGATTTCATTGACGATAACACAACATTTACGTCTGCTTGCTTTATAGAGTTGTGTTGATTCCATTGTCGATAACACAACATTTACGTCTGCTTTCTTTATAGAGTTGTGTTGATTCCATTGTCGATAACTCAAAATATGGACGGCAATTGAGCGGGGATCAAGGAAAACAACCTTCGTGTATTTTTTAGGTCCAGAAAGAATACATAGTTTTGTTGATTTCATTGACGATAATTCAGAATAAAAAGATGGCAAATGATCGGGCATAAAAAGAAACTTTCAGATTGTGTTTTTTGTTCGGGGAAAAAGTCTCTGCCTAAGAGAGGTCCATAATATATAATTATACACTATTGGAACTAAGAATGTGTTTGATTGAATGGTGATGTACCCCGCTTACAACAGTACTTCAGTTATATCAGAGCGGTTCATAAGGAAATTACCAGAACCCTCGTACTACCGGTATTATTCATCATGATTGATTGATTATTTGGTGTGTTAATTAACCAGTTAAATCCCGGCGTTTCCTTGGTAAGTTACAAGTACTACTAGTTCATTTATCCCGGCACCAGCCAGTCAGTCTGAGCACCAAGGAAGGCAGTCGTCACTTCCATTTTTAAAGTCTTTGGTATGACCCGAGCGGGTATCGGACCCGCCATCTCCCGAGGCAGCCGATTTACCATTTCACCACCGAGGCGGTCTATATATCATGACAACGACTCAATAATCGTCATGGTTATCTACACAACACTTAGTTCCAAGGAGAAAACCATTTCTACCATCTTATAAGAAGTATTTGATATGACCCGACCGGGGAGATAACCCTGGTTGCTGCATTTACCATAAATACGGTTGGCATGAGAAAAGGCGTTGTGTGATTAGACGACAGTGCTCGTAATGACAATTTCTATTTATTTCTAAACTATTATCAAAATATATCTGCTGCAGAAGGGCCTAATTCGTCTGCAAGTGGGCCACTGTCGAGATGTCTGCCGAATGCCGTTCAAACAGCAGATGATACTTGATCATGATTTGAGAAATAGGAATAGTGCTCATTGTTCCAGTTTTATATCTGATAGTCTGTAAGTATATCTGATAGTCTGTAAGTTATTGAAATGAAATCAAAGATCATTAAAACACTCTCCTGTTGGTGTGAACATATTATCAACTTGAGTACTTTGATTAAACTTGAATTACTGTACATAGACGAGATGGACATATTGGTAATTCTAAAATATTGACTAACCTGCTAGCAGTAGAAAACCGGAGAGCACGTGCCCCTCCATCATCAGCATGTAAATTCCCTTTTTAAGTCCTTTGTGAATACCTTAAAACCCTGGCGTATGAAACAAACACCAATGTCGTATGTACATGTATCCAGATGAAACACAGCAATCTGGAATGATACAAGAAGAATACAATCAAGCAATGCCTTATTTTACATGTATTCAGAGCTTACCTACCAGCAAGGACCCATTTGAGCATCATACTACATGCAATACAATCAGTATCTCCACTCTCACAATACATTTATATTCATAGCCAGTATTCCAGGAATTTCCTGTGCTTGATCTTGATAAGAAAACGATTATAATATTTTTCTTATATCTTCATTCATTGGCCGATTGGTGCAATTCAAACCGTGCTAATAGTTTAATTTTGGTTCAGTGGTAAAATAAAAGATTTCGACATCTAAAATCAGGGGATTAGCTTTTGTAATGACTTACAATTGTCGACCGCCAAATGTGAGTCGATAAACTCCATTGACAACCTGTGAAATGATACTGAGTTAGACGACTGTTGGTAGCTCGAAATGGTCTAATGTTTTTTTTTTCGGAAATGTTAAATATTACTCGGTAAATTTATCAATAGCATCTTTACTGAGTTCTCCTATCCCACTGTACGAACTATCTTTATACTCGATACATACTCTACTCAAGTTTTCGAAGGCACGTGTCATGAAATTTGTTTTAAATGATGAATAAATGAAATTTCCTTGGAGGGTCATTTTACTGACGTTTGAAGTATTGATGGAGTGACAAGAAATTGCGTTTCATTATTTAGTTTCAATGGTCAAACGATAGTTAAAATGTGATTAGCATATATAACGTGCTGAATGGAGGTCATCATGACATTAAATTAAAAAAAAAATCGGTGGGTTTTTAATATATAAGAAAAAAAAGGTGTTAAATACCAACTTATGGTTTGGGATAACATGCATTTAAGTACATACAATGGTACAAAAGCATTCGACTGCCAATTAGTCAGTCAGTGAACGGGTGACAGACAGACAGGTGGCGGACAGACAGACGGAAATACGACTGAGAAGTGATCCTTATAGGATGCACTGCAAATAATTCACTGTCTACAGTCATTAAGAGTACACACGTAAGTTTACTGAGTTAGTTTTCTAGCTTACAAATCATTTATTTCTACAGCCATTAAGAGTACGCACATAAGTTTACTGAGTTAGTTTTCTAGCTTACAAATCATTTATTTCTACGGCTGCAAGTGTACACACATAAGTTTACTGAGTTAGTTTTCTAGCTTACAAATCATTCATTGTCTACAGCAATTAAGAGTACACACATAAGTTTACTGAGTTAGTTTTCTAGCTTACAAATCATTAATTTCTACGGCTGCAAGTGTACACACATAAGTTTACTGAGTTAGTTTTCTAGCTTACACACCATTTATTTCTACGGCTGCAAGTGTACAAAAAGTAAGCGTCTTGAGTTATTTTCCCATCTAACTAATCATTCATTTTCGACAACAGCAAGTGCATACTAATAAAGATACTGGGTCAGTTTTCCAGCTTACACATAGTTTAATTTATACAGCTGCAAAGGGACACAGATTATCTCAATGAGTTAGTTTACCAGCTTACAAATAATTAATTTTATACAGCTGCAATTCAATGAAGAAACATATTACTGATTTACATGTAGCTTTCCAGCCTACAACGGATTCTTTTTTACAGCTGTTATTGTACAAACAAACTTACTAAGTGAGTTTTCCAGCTAAACGTGTACACAAATAATTCATTTTCCACAGCTGAAAGTATATAAACAATAGCTTACTAAGTTAACTTTCTACAGCCTTAATTAATTATGTTTAACTTAATATGTTAGTTTTTCAAGCTTACAAATAATTTATATTCTACAACTGAAAGTGTACGAAAATAAGCTTACTGTGTAAGTTTTCCAGCTTACAAGTGAGTGAGTAAGTAATATTTTTATTATAGTGACATGTGTACATATAACACAAATACAAACAGCAAATAATATAAACACCCGGCCGCGTAGGGCCTGTAAGTCACTTTTGTTTAACAATATGTACAGATAAGGTTACACAGAGATAAAGAGAGAAGAAAGAAAAAGAAACAATCTATACAAAAAAGTTGAAAGGAATATCAAAGATTATAATAATAAAGCTTACACGTATTACATTGCCTATATCTGAAAGTGTACAAAATAACATTTATCGAGTTTGCTTTCCAGCTTAAAAACGAATTTTTTCCAGCAGAAAGTATACAAAATGACATTTACTGAGTTTGTTTTCCAGCTTACAAACGATTTTTACAGCAGAAAGTGTACAAAATGACATTTATCGAGTTTGTTTTCCAGCTTACAAACGATGTTTACAGCAGAAAGCGTACAAAATGACATTTACTGAGTTTGTTTTCCAGCTAACAAACGATTTTTACAGCAGAAAGTGTTCTCAAATAAGTTTACTGGGTTAGTTTGTTTTCCAGCTTACAAATAGTTCAATTTCCACAAATACTATCGTGAGACAAACCTGTTAATACCCAAGCTCAGTCAATTTGATAGTCATTTAATACCAATCTCTAAATGAGTGTTTCTGCAGTACATTTACCAACACAAAATATCAGTTTATTGTATAATAAAACTCTAGAACCATGAAGAAAAACGCACGTTTATGACCGAATGTGCGTGTCTGCCACTTGGTTTTGTCATTTGACAACCAATATACAGAACCTGTTTTAGCTTTATGAACTGAAACCTCGTACTAATCTATACATTTCGCTTTGTTATCAGATGGGACTGGTGTTAAGCCTGCATTTTCAAATAGACTTGTCTAGCTTTGTATTTTAAAGAGTTCGTAGATAGAATACGCCAATTACATGTATTATCTTTTAAGAACACATTTATATTAAGTGTTCAGTTAATATATACAAAAAGTCGCCTTATAGTTGTTAAGAGTTAAATAAAAAAGAAAACGTTTACAATGACATTAATTAAGGTATATTATTTTTGTTAAAGATATAATATATATGAGCCGTTCCACGACAAAACCAACATTATGGACTCCGCGTAATGTATCGCAGGCTGATCCGGACCGACACATTTCGTCTCAGAGTAATGATTCCTGAAACAGAAAATCCACAGGAGGCGAAAAGTGTCTGCCCGGATTAGCCTGCTATGACATTTGCGTTCTGTATTTCCAAACGACGTAATAATACATCAATCGTTCATTCCTTTCCAATAATGTTTCCGAATCTGTATGATAGTCTACATACTACATAGTTCTCCCATCGGATATTACGAAGCAGACGACTCTAAATCACCTGATCTGGTTAAAGATTATTTAAACGAAGACGATAAGTATATACTCATATAACTCAACCCTTTCCCACATGCTAACGCGTTTTGAAGCATTTTTACGAATCTGCAGCAGACGACTGTTGAAAATACTGTGACAGAAGAAGTAATTGCTCATAATGAGTAATTTATCCTTTTTCCCGCAATGTTTTCAACTCTATTAAATACATACAATTTCACTTCTCGATATTTTTCTATAGATATGCCTGGATGCTTTCTGAAGATTTGTCATTATGTGGGAAAGGGTATCTAAAGTATATAGGTATGCGTTTCTGGAACTAAGCGAGTGCCTTGGTGCAATAACCCCCGTTATGAGGCGATCTTCATTGATTTGCCCTTTCTATTTATGATTATGTAAAGAAACTACAAGGTTTCCCACTTTGATATTAATTGACAATTCACATGCGCATGAACTACTTTGTTAAGAATGACGCGCGATGGACCGATTCACTTGTAAGCAAGATTCATCCTCTCAAAACATTTAACAATTCTGCAGTAGACCCCCATAAATAAAAACTCTATACTTGAAAGTACGATAGTATGTTTTTACTTGAAAATATTATGACCAAAAGTAAAACGAGCCGTCTCGCGAGAAAACTAACATTGTGAACTCTGCGTAAAGTATCGACCCGGATCAGCCTAAGCATGCCACACAGGCTTATCCGGACAGACACTTTACGCCTCATGTGGATTTTCTGTTTCAAGAATCATTACTCTATACTTCGTTCCCCCTGAAGCGGAATATGAAGCGTAGGCTGATCCGGTCGATACATTACTTAGATGTCGATACATTACTTAGGTCGATACATTACTTAGATGTCGATACATTACTTAGATGCAATGATGTTGGTTTTTTTCTCGCGGGACGGCTCAAATATTCATGATTATTGTGACCAAAAGGACAATTTCTCATAATGAACAATATCTCGTATCGCTACAATATTTTTAGTTCGCTTCAGGGCATGTCAAATGCGTCTGCTTGTGACAACAATTGTCCCTTTCCCACCTGCAGACGCATTTTGACACAAAAGCAGCAGACGACAGGATGAGCAATTTCTCCTTTGGCCACAACGTTTTTCAACTTTATTTAACAATTAAGCTATCCTTTATTGAGAATATTCAGGTATTTGCCGCTATGTTTTCAAAGTCGTCTTCTGCAGATTTGTTTGCATGTGGGACGGGGTTAAAATAGTTATATTTCCACTTTCAGTTTTAACAAATACAAGAAAATCAACATAAGGATATAACTCTCCGGTAGGTGTATGGTCATATTGTTTCCCTATAAATGAAGGTATTCACTTGGTGCTTGAAAGAGATGTTTCCTTAAGTTGATAGATTAATAGAACGCTGCAAGTGAGAGCGTTCATTTGGTGTTGAAATCATACTACTAATTCATGGACAGAGTCACACCAAGTATCGTTCTCTCGGCAGTATATGTTTAAAGTGTATAGGTGACATGCCATTACACACCTAAAACTGGCTGTTTTCTCCCAAAGCAACGATGCAATAGTTAAGTAGACTGGGGTTCTTGGGAAGCCATAATTTTCAGCTAAATACCATTTGATGCATGGGACGCAGACTAGCCCGGACAGACACGTTTCGCCTCCTGGAGATTTTCTGTTTCATGTATCATTACTCTATACCTCTATCCCCCTGAGACGGAATGTGTCGTCCATGATCAGTCTAAGCGGACAGCGCAGGCTTATCTTGTCGATACATTACGCAGATGTCATAATGTTCGTTTTCTCGCCCTAGGTGTGGCGGACGACGCGTCGAAGTAGGTCCATCACGATAGCAAAATAGTTCCCGGGTGAGATCAAAGTTCCCAATTCCCGGATGTATTGTAATCGTGTTTCCAAACAGTCTGAACTGAGTTGCATGATCGACAGTTTATAGGTGCGCAATACCAGTGTTTAAGGTGTTATAGATGACGTTCGTGCAGTTTAGTATTGTTCTCTAGTGTGTTTGCAACTCAATTATAAATACATGTCAAGCAAAGACTTCGACATAAAAATTTAAGCACACCCGTTAAGCGACCCAGCATTCGTATTTCGTGTCCTTAATGAGTCTTTTATATCTTGATATTATGCTATATGGGACATAGAGGTGTATTCGGTTATACTTCATTTTATGTCTAATGTAAGGTCAACTCTAAATACTGCAATTGTCGCTAAATAACGGAAGTGAATTGTATCGTACAAAAAACGTAAATCAGCGTCGAATAACAAATGCTTATAATGAATGTCAACAACATAGAAAGACAGACGTACAAATAGACGGACGGAGATGTGATCCGTTAGTGTCACCCTTAACCAGGCGCTATGGAAATGTAACTAATCATTTGAGAGTAAATCGATATTTAGCCCCATTTGGCTGTTTTATAAAAGTTAAACCGATATTGAATTGAAAGGCATTTAAATAGCTATCGTTTAAATAGGTACTCATAACACAGGACCAGTGAATTAGTAAACTGTCGCAGTGATATAACTGCAATATTTTTGACAAACGTTGTAAAACCCCAATGAGACTCTGCATACTGCAACCAAAAGACATCTCGTATTTCTTGTCCCATGGTTGGTTCTAGACTCTGCATACTGCAACCAAAAGACACCTCGTATTTCTTGTCCCGTGGTTGGTTCTTGCTGTTACACAAACATTAACTTTAAAGACTTGGAATAAACGAGTCTCATATAATTACGTTTATGTACACCAACACAGGATAATGACATTTTTCTAGTATTTAGATATTTAAAGAGAACTTTGTTATTTTGTATTTTGCTTCAATGCAAATCTATCAAGTATGCATTATTTTACGGTTGCAGCTGTATATTCGAGGCGAAAACTGTTCTTAAGTTTTCGAGCTTAACCCTTTCCCCCATACGACAATTCTGCAGCAGACGACTTTGAACATATTTGTCAAAACATAGAAACATAGAACATAGAAAATCCCCATAATTGAATGGATAACCTATGACAAAAAGTGGAAACCATTGTGTCAAAAGGAGATGTTTTCAAAAACCCCGTCTGATGCAGAGGCGTCATAAATCGTCTATACGAGGGAAAGGGTTAAGAAGACAAAATCCTTGACAATAACATATTTTGTTAAATATCTAAGAATGAGAGAAGTGACGGATCAACTGAACTTTCTAA
>JAUELF010260751.1:0-11078 GCA_031471495.1 Clinocardium nuttallii | reverse complement strand
CATGTCCAAAGAGTGCAAAAAAAATCAGTTTGTTAATCCAACACAGGCCCTGATTGGGTAATAAGTGAAAACTGAAGTGGTATTGTGACAAAAGAAGAAATTGCTCATTATTAGCAATTTCTTCTTTTAGCACAATGTTTTAAAAAACAGTGTGCTGCAAACGCATCAAAATGCAGTTGCATCTTGGAAGGGGTTTAAAAGCCTTTGTTATACATAATACTTTCAGGTTGGAACGAGCTCCTTATAGCCGCATTTTCACATAGATCAATCTCAGTGAAAGACGGGATATTATTGGCGACAGGGTTACATGTACACCGTAGTAGCGCTCATCAGGCGGGGGTCGGCACGATATTCGATCGGGTCCTAACAGAGCTAGTTTCCAAGATGCGGGAAATGAAAATGGATAAGACAGAGCTAGGATGTCTAAGAGCCATAGTCCTCTTCAATCCAGGTATAGTATTTGCTTGAGACGATGGGGGGAGTTCTGGGTTTGATCTCTTTAACCCTTTCCCTCATATGAAAATTCTGCTGCAGCTGACTTTGAACATATTTGTCAAAAATTGGAAAATCTCTATAATTGAATGGATAACCTATGACTAAAAGTGAAAAATATTGGGGAAAAGGAGAAATTGCTTGTTTTGAGCAATTTCTTCTTTTGTCACTGTTTTCAAAAAGCTGTCTGCGCTGCCGAGGCATCAGAAAGCGCCTATATGAGGGAAAAGGTTCAACTGTGTGTCTACATTCAGCTTCCTATTTTCTTTGTATAACTATTTTTCCCGAGGTATTTTCAAGAAAATGACACTGAAACGACCATGAGTATTTAGTAGACTGTTAACCTCTTTTCCATATGCCACAAATCTGCAGTAGATGACTGGAAAAAAATACAAATGTCTACAATTTAATGTATTATTATTGAATAGAGTAAGACACGTTGTGGCATATGGAGAAATGCTAAATTGTGTTCAAATTTATACTTTTTGCCTCAATATTTTCAGAATCTTTCTTCTACTGATGCCTCAAAATTAGTTTGCAATTGGGAAAGGGTCAATTTACCGAGAAAATGCTAAGTGTTTTCTAGACATAATGTTAACCCTTTCCCACATACAAGAAATCTGCAGCAGATGACTTTGAAAACATAGTGACAAAAAACCCACTTGAAAAATCACCATAAAGGATAGCTTAACTTTTAAATGAAGTTGAAAACATTGTGGTCAAACGAAAAATTGCTCATCACCTTTGGCAACAATGTTTTCAAATGTCGGGTACTGCTTTAGCATAAAAATGCTTCTGCAGGTGGAAAAGAGATAATTATATAGGGCAAAAACCCCTACATTTATTTAGAATATAGATGTATAAACTCTCAAATCTTCATACAGCAACTACCGAGTGATTTCTGTACAGTTGTAAGCTTTAAGGTTTAGTTTGCAATTCAAAAAAATAATTTGATTAAAATCTCTTTTACAGATGCGAAGGGACTGACAAGTGTGCAAGAAGTGGAACAGCTACGTGAAAAAGTATACGCCACTCTAGAAGAATACACTAAAACACGATACCCAGATGAGCCCGGACGATTCGCCAAACTCCTTTTGAGATTACCGGCACTCCGGAGTATAGGACTAAAGTGTCTTGAACACTTGTTTTTCTTTAAGCTAATCGGCGATACCCCAATCGACACGTTTCTAATGGAAATGTTGGAAACACCAAGTCCCGCTACATAATCTTATTTGTCACCTGTTTTAATTTTTTCCTGCGTCATCATTGTGTAGTTCATTGGAGATTTTAGATAAACGGAGGTCTAGATAAGGGGGCGGAGTTAACATGTCTTTTTCCCCACTGTTTCTCTCTTGTACCACAACAAAACGTTACGTTCTGGTTACTCAAAAGAATCGTCTCAGTGAGATGATTCTTTTGAGTACCCACAATTATCCCTTTCCCTCATATAGACACTTTCTGACGCCTCTGCAGCAGACAACTTTTTAAAAACATAGTGACAAAAGCAGAAATTCTCCTATTGACACAATGTTTTCCACTTTTAGTCAAAGGTTATCCATTCAATTATTGAGATTTTCTATGTTTTGACAAAAAATGTTCAAAGTCGTCTGCTGCAGAATTGACGTATGAGGGAAAGGGGGTTATAGGATTGATGGTCAAACAACGATGTTAAAATATCAAATACTCGCCCTATCTAGATCACTGGATAAAGGTGGTTGACTTTTTTACCTCATATGACATTTTATCAAGCAATCTGCTTCTGAAACTTCTTTATAAAATATTTTAACACCTGGGAAAGCTTAGTTTGATGTAGAGGTGAAAGCATTCTAAGAAAAAGCAAAATTGCTTATCTTAAGCAATTTGTTTGTTCTTTTCCCATATTGTTTTAAAAAAGTCATTTGCATAGTCGCATAAGTCATCTGTATATATATATAATGGGAAAATGATGAAATTGGTCCTCTTCCCTAGTTATTATGAGTAACGACAACCCTCCTTTATGCCTTTCCCATATACATAATCTGAGGCAGATGGCTTTTGAAAACGTTGTGACAAAATGAGAAATTACTCGTAAAGAGCAATTTCTCATTTCCTCAATAATTAATTTTCATAAAAAAAAAGATTTTTTATATTTTTGCCAATTTGTTTTCAAAGTTGTCTGCTGCAGTTGTATGTGGGAAATAGTTATCTAAAACCTTGTATTTGTGTATATATCTAGATAAAAAAAATATTGACTGTAGGTATGTGTGATATAATGTAATGATTTACATAGACTGCTCAACTAACATGTAAGGCTCGATGCATGAAAACAGGAAACAGCTAAATCAACATATGCATGCACACAATCTAATAAGGATCCACACTGTTTGACATCCAGTCAATTAGCTATTAAATTAATTCTTTTGAAAGACTGGAATATGCTGGCTGATCTTATAATTCACTGGTAAAGTGAAATGTCTGAAAGTCTCGTTTCTTGCTGGGAAACTTGTACATTGTGCATGCCTCATCCCCTCTTTGCTGCTGCTGCTTTCTGTTTTAACCCTTATACTCATACGACAATTCTGCAGCAAACAACTTCGAACATATTTTGTCAAAAAGTAGAAAACTTCATAATTGAGTGGATAACCTTTGACTAAAAGTAGAAAACATTGTGGCAAAAGGAGAAATTGCATGTTTTGTGCAATTTCTCCTTTTGTCACTGATTTCAAAAAGCTGTCTGCTGCAGAGGCGTCAGAAAGAGTCTATATGAGGGAAAGGGTTTTAAACACACTGAAAGTTTGAACCAAAATATGCTTAGTTTTGACTGATCATTTTCAGCAAGGAAAGTGAAAATGCTTCGAAATTCCTAATTTAAAAAGTCAACAACAAAAATTCAGCACTAAAAGGGATGTAATTTTAAAATGATAACAGTTTTTTGCCAATTAACCAAATTTTGATCTCTCAAGTTTTGCATTTGTTTGCGAACGCTGAATCATTAGATCTCCAAAACACCCTAAAACATTGTTTATATCCGTTAATTGTTTCCTCACACAGACACATTTTGACACCTCTGCAGCAGACAACTTTTGAAATCATTGTGACAAAACAAGAAATTGCTCATAATGAGAAATTTCTGATTTATTCACAATGTTTTAAACTCAATCAAATTATTATACTTACGTTTACCAAGATATTTTGTATATATATTGACAAGATGTTTTAAAAATTGTCCACTGCAGATCGGTTGTATGGCGGTATTGTTAAAATCATAGAATCAAGATTATATTATATCATGTACAAGTAATCCATTAACAGTTTTTCTGCTGGAACAGATTTTGTGCTGCCAATATAGAGCCAGTGCATCTGGGCGGTCTGACCCTATGCTATTGGTTACACAACTGAACATTGTAGCTTGGTTTTCCTAAATTGGCTATCGACGATAAGTCGGGACAAGTCCATTTTAAAAATTCAGCCTTAAAAGGATTAAACTTGACTGTAAAGCAACAATAAAATTTAAAGGTGTGAATTATCGCCTTATTGTCCTTAATGTTTACAAGTTTTATGAATTTAGCTCAAATACTGTATAATTAAGTACACATTTGAAAATGTCATTTCAAAATAAAAAAATATAGATTTCTATTGAAAAAAGAAAAAAAGGACAACATGTATAAAGCTGCAAATTACTTCATTATTCATTATAAACAAGAAACCGCTAAAGACCTTAAGGCCGGATTGTAGGCAATTTGACCTTGAAAATCGACAAACCAAGGTCAAGATCAAAGTAACCATAGAAATCAATAGAACTTGTTACTGGTTACCTTCAGGCAAAGTCTGCAACCCTTTCCAGTGCTGAGATTTTGCCTCAACCTGAAACTTTAACCAAAATGTTGACGGACGGACATCGCCAATATACAGACCGGAATTTTTCAAGCAAAATCCACCCAATAAAACAATAATTTTACTAGTAAAGAGTGTGTATGTTTGGCTGATACAAATAATTTACATTGGTTATGACACTTACGACAGATTTATTTACAAAATGCCTAACACCTTTACATGGCGAGTAAAATGCAGCTTCATTAATTATATTTTGGCGACTTTAGAACACCATGTTCGGATCGCAAACTGGGAAATACATAAGTTGATGAGTGCAATTAATTAATGGAGGAACCGGAAAACAGCAAATAAACAATAAGAAGGTCTCCACTCATTAATTGTTAATTATATTTCGGCGATTTATTTCATCTTTGTTTTAAGTAAATGTGTTCTATCCCAAACGATGTGAATACGATGCGTAACGACACACAAGAAATATCACTTCTCCCTTAAGTCTCCACACTTCGCCCTAAAATTTAAGCCTCGTGAGATCCCTGCTTGTATACGATTATTTTGTGTAGTAAGTTAGGAATACGTAGGATTGAGGTCCCGAAATGTTCAACTTGAGATACTTTATGAATACCATGGTCACTCGAGAAATTGTAAGAAGCCAAATTCAGTTTTTAACCTGTCATAAACTCATATCAGCTGATGGCCAGTTTTTATTGAGAACCCTTAAACATCACTATTGAAACAGGATGTTCTCTAAGTAAGGGGTTTTTGATGCATAATATGTTGTCAATGATTTTGGGTTACATCACTGTGACACATATTTGTTATTTAATTACCTGTATTTGAAATGGGATGTGTTAAATGGTTTAATAATATGTCAAAAACTGTTCGATTAACTAACTGTATTAATTGATACATGCAGACTATGCGAAAGTCGTCAGTCTTGACTGACAAAAATTCATTTAAACTGACAAATTTTCAGGCAATAATTGGTTGAACAAAGAGGAAAATATATGAAAAATTAGCTTTTGGACCGACAGGTTTCAAAAGATTTTGTGTAGTCTGATAAATGACATTAACCTTTAAAAGAACTGTTAATTCATTACATCCACACATTTCTTGCGCATTTTGCAGGTGTCCTCGCCGACAATTTCATGGGTGGGTGTTTGAAAACCAAACCAAAATTTATTTATTTTCATGCACACCTGAGAACTTTGTGTGAAATAATAAATAACTTGTTCCATGTCATTTTAACATGTGATAGGGAAGCGTCAATATGATTTTGTTTTAAAACAAATTGCATGTAACACAATGTGTCCTCGGAGTTACCTCATGACTCAAAAGCATCTTATCTTGAAACTTCCAATGCTAGCTAATTCCTGATGCATTATAATCATGTGTTCTCTACAAATCTATGTTAATGTCATAAACAGGTTATTTTCAGAAAATGGTTAAGTTCTGACACAGAGTCAACATATTGAGTATAAAAATTGTATATTTTTGTTACATCTTTTTTTACTAATTTTATTAACAAAAACTATGTCTATAGCCTAAGGACAAACATGAAATTGTCGGATTCCCACAAGACATTATTCCTTTCCAACAAAATAACAAATTTGCAGTAGATGACTGAAAACAATAAGCAAAATCTCTAAATAAAATGGAAGTTAAATTAGTGAATATAGTAGAAAACAATGAGGCAAATGAAGAAATCACTCATTTTGAGGAACGGGTTAAGCATTTCCCTGATATAGTTGCTTTACAACGCCTCTGCAGCAGACTGCTATTTGAAAACTGTTTTACACAATGACAAAAGATGAAATAGCTCAAAACACTCAATCTATCCTTTTGTCACAATGTTTTTCACTTTATGTCTTATGTTATCGATTCAATTATAGAGATTTTCTATTTTTTGACAAAATATGTTGAAAGTCATCTACTGCAGAATGGTTGTATGACTTTGAGGGAAAGGGTTAACAAATGGACTTCAAAATAACAAAGAAAATGGGTGACAAAAGAAAATATAATAAATAAATGCCATTGTCTGAGATTTATTCTATAAATAATTAAAATTTTATCTTGACATTAAATTATTTTCATCAGTAAAAAACAGGACGGACAATCATGTTCGCTGTATGATGAAGTTTTATATATATATCCAGTTTCAGAATAATTACTTTCTATTTGTTTAAATTTTTCTTTTCCTTAAGTTTTAGTTCGTCTTCTTCGTACAATTTTAACTGAAATCAACTACATCACCATAACCGGTTATGGTTTTAAGAATTAAAAAATCTATAATATAATAATGATCTTCTTCTTTTGACTACTTACATGTGATGAAGCTTCATGGATTTTACCAGCTTAATCATTTTAATGGTGTGTTTTTTTCCCCCCCCAACACAACTTTGGCTTTCAACTAGATTATATAAATACTGTACAAGACAGTAGAATCATAAGACAGTTGACACGAATTATATGTTTCTTTGTTACATACACGGAAATCCCTCAAATAATATCAAAAAGACTATTTGTAATGTATGTTTTATCAGCTGCCACAAAAAAAGGCTTTCGAACAAAAGCAGATGATCGATCGAACAAAGAGAGGCGACAAGTCATTATTTAACGAATGATTACTATATAAATAAATATACATACTCAAACCTTGGTACAGTTTGAAGAGCAAACACGCATGCAAGTTATAGTTAATACGTCTTTTCTAGCATTATTCTTTGTTTGAGTTATCAATGTATGAACTTCCGGTTGGCAGCTGCAATCACTTATCGAAATTTTCCGACTGAGGGGTTGTTTAAAGTACATTTTCTCGCTTTCATATTTACCTGAGATGTAAAACTCCAACATACAAGATTAAAGTAGTAAAAGTTCTTCTTCTTGCTAACTTCAAAGCTCCCTCAAATCATCTTGATCGCCTGAAAAGATGCATTGTTTTTGACTAATCTCTTTCTCACCACACGCAGACAAAAACAAGATGGCGTCAATAACTAAAGTTGGTCACGTGACTCATAACAAATGACATCATGATATCTTTAGGTCAACTTGGTACGATCTTGGTCGGATTAATCTATACTTACACCCTCACAGTGTATCGTGCAATGTTGATAACATTAAAATAAAAAATAAGATTATATTGTGTATAGTTGAAAGATGGAAAACCATGCACATTTAAAATAAAAACTTTGTTAGTCAGCATTTGAAGAGTGGACAATCTCTTAAAATTATTGTGAAACACAATTTATAGATCTATATAGAATATCTTACAAATAAAAGAGAATAAAATTTAATATTCTTTAGAAAGATATTTGTTGAAGTACCGTTTGAGACCTATAACAAAGGTTTTTGTTTGCATTAGAATGTATAGATCATGTGGATAAAAATCGAGTCAAAAAAAGAATATACAATCATTCATATACTTCGTTAATTCTGATCAGAATATCAATATTATTGATTTGACATGTAGCAATAATGTTGAATCTCAAGTTACATGTATACACAATATAATCTAGAGATAAAGAAATCAAAATATAGTTTTCCAGGGACATTCTGTTTTATCAAGGTTTCTGGTTTACACATACCCGGAAATACACAATAGGGGTACCAGACAAGTCGTTGCGGCGCCTTTATTTTAAAAAGAAAATCAATCAATATTTGAACAATTATTTGTTTTAAATAATTGAACGATATTGTGATCGGGAAAAAAATGAAGTTTAAAACTTTAAAATGGGTATTCTTGTTTTATAGTGTTGGGTTCATGAATGTTTGTCGCGGTGTCATGTGACTTATTACGAATACTGCGCATGCTCGTTGCTACCCTAACAACACTACTTGTTCCTCCACAGTGAGCATACACAAAAAAGGTAAGGGTTTTATTTTTTATTAAACCACATTCCTGATCGAGATCTTGTTACAGATTTTGTGAACAAAACTCAATTTAAATCATGAAGAAGCTGCTGTGTGAGCAGATACATTTTAATCCATTTATTTAGCGTACACTGCCCTGTTTCGGTGAGGGACCCAAATCGGTGACCTTTTAATTTTGCATGTTATTTTCAATTTGAAGAGTTCTATGGCATCATTGGTGTGTGTGTGTTCTCAAGACTTGAAGTGTAAACATATGTATGATCCTTGTTGAGATAGTACGATATGCACACAGATGATAGAACATAATGAGACCATTCTGTAAATGTATGTGACACAGATTTATAAATATTTAAGATAACACACTTGAATGTGTGTGACTGTCAGTCAAGAAAACAAATATGGCTGGATCTAATAAACAGAGCTGTCATTGAGCATTGACAATAAGTTATTTTCAATATTTCTCAATTAAAAAAAAATCACAATCAGACCACACTTTTTCCTATTGTTTGAGTTGCTTCATTCATTGACTCATTTGTCTTTTTTTTATTTTGTTCTTCTTTTTATTTCATTCAGGAAAGTTTGAAAATATTTACTTCTTATCAAAAGAAAAAAAGCAAACTTTGTTTTGATGAGACCTCATCCACCTACAACACCTTTACCCCCAGGGTACCCAAACCCTCCACCGGGCTCAAGACCAGCCCATGGAAATGGGATGGGTGGCTCCCACACACAGCTGTCAAGGCAAGCTGCACCAATGCCACCTTCGATTCCTGGATTGAACAGAGCTAAAATGGAGCAGCACAGAGTTCCTTTACACTGTATGTACATTAAAATATATCATAATTATGATTAGATACATTTGTCTATATTTTGTCAATAAAATTACTGTGAGTGAAGAAGAATTATTGTATTAAACAGGAGGGGTTATAATAATCCATAATTGCTTGGAAGTTGAAATGAATAATAAGCCTGTTCAGTCTATTCACAAAATACTTTGAAAATTTATATTGCAGGGTTCAAATATAGCGGTTGCTAACTCGCTAAATGTGAGTAGAATTTCATGCCCATGCAATATTTTTAGCGAGTCACTTTTTTTCCAAGTTTAAACCTTAATTATTTAAATAAAGATTGGTATGTTAACAAAACCAGGGCTCGCGAAAATGAAATGGTCTAACAACAATGAGTGAAACCGCCTTGCGACTTTGTGATAATGACGGTCATGTAGACTGTTTGAGAAACTTATATAGCACCAATCAACCTTTGTAAAACCTGAACCTCATGTTGACAGGCAAAATTCACATGCAGCTCGCAACTTAAAAATCGCACCCAATTGTCAATACATTTAAATAGGCTAGCTGTATTGATATACCCTATTTTAAGCATACCTAGTAGCACTTTTAAAGTTTTAGGGTGTTTTCTGCCATTGACTAAATTGTGTCATATAGTGTATCAATACACCTAAACAAAAAAGAAAATTCTAAATAAATAAACAAAACCTTAAAACTCTTTTCATTCATTTATTATTTTGAAAATGACTACACAAAAATATGGAAAGTCTATGGAAAAAAAGAAATCGGAAATTGAAAATAAACTTCCTATTGGATTCGTGTTAACAAAAAACATCGCCTTCGGCAATCTTAAATAATATATATCCTTGTTTGTTATCAAGTTGTTAATTGAAATTATTAACTAAACTTTTTTAAATGAAAAATAAGGATTGATTTATTTGACGACGTCATTTAAAAGTCGCAATGTGTCAAATATTTTGGTGGGTGGAGTACAATTTCTTGCAGACTGGTTAGGAAACATTTTACGCCCCGCTTTCAAAATAAAAAAAAAAACATACTCATGAGCATCAAATAAATAATTTCATCTCGGTTACAAACTGACAAGGAATCTAATTGCTTTAATTTCCTAATTAAAGAAAGGGCTACCTTTAGATGTTTTTTTAATTACTTTTTTTTTTTTGAAACACCGACACATGCTGAGGATTGTTTACAGTTTGTGCCTTTTATATTATTAATTTAATCATATCAAAGGTGCAAACTGTAAACAATCGTCAGCACGTGTTGGTGTTTCATTCAATTATTAAACTTGAAAGTACCCCTGTTGTTTATTGATTTACTATTATACAGGTGATAAAACATACCACTGTTTACCCCTATACTAACATGACACAAGTCTCCTTGTGTCTACTGTGTACTGTGTTTTCTGCTGTGTGTTATACAGATTTTAACCCAGATTGAGATGTTTAGTAAAGGGAACTTTTATACATGTATAAAAAGCAACTGTTGACGGCAAATCATTTTTCTGACAATTTTTTTTTATTTTCTGCCATTTGCGTATTTGGCAAATTACAGAGGAAAGCCTGCATTATAATTGAATGGGATTGAAACAATTGTGGCAAATGGTAAAATATTGCTCATAATGAGCAATTTCTCCTTTTGCCAAAATGTTTTAAAAAGTTGTCTGCTGCAAATACATCAAAAGTGTATGCAATTGGAAAAGGGTAAAATTTATCTACCTTCTGAATAACTATGATTGCTTTTTGAAATGCATCTAAAACTATGTGGGAGCATTTAAAAAGCATGCATATATCCTGCATACAAGCGCGTAGCTTAAGCTACGCACATGTGTAAGAAATATTTTGAGAGTTTCAAAAATTAAATGAAACAAATGCGAAAATGCAATAAAAACTGGACCCTAATGGGGGTAAGGGTGGAAACAGACAAATCAGAACAATTCAGACATGAACAAATCTATATTTATTGATTATATTAGATGTCCTATGTAGTTTGTATACAGTCATATAGTATTTTCATGTTGTATATGAGAGATAATTCAATCTTGGTCCCAGGAGTGTGACATGCCTGACCAATTTTCAACTAAGTTATTTTTCATTGTTT
>JAUELF010260740.1:0-11361 GCA_031471495.1 Clinocardium nuttallii | reverse complement strand
TTCCTATTACCATACAACTAGGTCAACCTGCGCTATGTGGTAAAAAGCCCCGAGCCTTTGTTTGTTTCCTATTACCATACAACTAGGTCAACCTGCGCTATGTGGTAAAAAGCCCCGAGCCTTTGTTTGTTTCCTATTACCATACAACTAGGTCAACCTGCGCTATGTGGTAAAAAGCCCCGAGCCTTTGTTTGTTTCCTATTACCATACAACTAGGTCAACCTGCGCTATGTGGTAAAAAGCCCCGAGCCTTTGTTTGTTTCCTATTACCACACAACTAGATCAACCTGCGCATCCATCTTCCCAGACTGATCCGGATATGGTCCCCTCATAGACATGGTCCCCTCATAGACATGGTCCCCTCATAGATATGGTCCCCTCATAGATATGGTCCCCTCATAGATATGGTCCCCTCATAGATATGGTCCCCTCATAGATATATAAATGTCCGAGAAGATGAGGACATAGTACACATTTATTGCCACACTTCTCATTAAATGCCATGTTGTCGATTTTCCCGTAGTGCATGCCTCTTATTTGTAAATGGGGCATATCTCATACAATCCGACCTTCGGTACTTTACTTCCAGTGAACTTGCCACAATGTTTTCAACTTTATTCAATAATTATTCTATCGTATGTAGAGGTGTTTTTTTTTATAATTTGTTTAGGTGTATATGAATTCTTCTGCTGCACATTTGTTGTATGTTGGAAATCTTTTAAACTATTAAATTCATGTTTAAATCATATTTCATTCATATGCTGGTACACATATCGACTCGTATTCAAAGAACCTCATGCAAACAACAAACTGTCTGTATTTGTACATTACAGACCACCAGTCTTGGAGGAATGAACACAGGTTTTGGTAAAACATATAACGAAATAGTGTACAGATATCCATACATCATTGCGGTCGAGGGGTGTTTAGAAGATTCGCGGAAAGAGGCTCTTATTTCTATATTATGACAGATATGTTGCTGGAACTTTATTTATTTATTGTTAGATTTAGTACCAATTTGACCACAGAATGTCATATTCATTATTCACGTACAACTATAGATATCGTAGCAGACACATTTGGACGCATATGAAGCAGATAACCTTTTACATAATATGTTAACTTTATTCAAAAAGAGACGCGGCGGCGTTCTGCGAAAACGAACCGTCGGGCACTTGCGTCTGGTGTAGACCAGACCAGCCAGTGCATTCACGTAGTCTAATCTGCAGCTGGAATGATCGCTCATTAATGTTAGAAGATTACAACAGACTTCTGTAAAACAGAATCCATTTGGATCTTTTAGCATGGACGCGGATGCAGGTCTTATGTACAAGGGTAATATTCACGTAAAGGTTGCGTTTTGCAGAACACCGCATAATTCTTAAAAGCTTTATTTTAAGCTTGAAAACAAAGTCGGGGTATTGTGATACACTTAGCGTCGTCGTATCGTCGTGTCGTCGTATCGTCGTATCGTCGTATCGTCGTGTCGTCGTATAGTCGTATCGTCGTGTCGTCGTATCGTCGTATCGTCGTCTGCGTAGTTACGAAACTTTAACCTTACATCATAACTCAAAAACTGTTCAACAGTTTCGAATGAAACTTGGTAAACAAGTTACGAAGAACAATACGCATGTCTTTACCGAGTCACATAACTCTTGCTGTAATACTTATTCAAAAATGCAGACGAGCGTTGGCGCTCACTTGTGGCGCTCTTGTTGATGCGATCTACTTCCGACTAGTTCGAGGTTTGAAATCGATAACGTATATCTCCCATATTATAACTATGCAAAAGAAATGTGAACATGTCATATACAATTAAAACAGAAAAGTAAAATCATGTAAGAAAGTGGCATATTGGTTCAAAGTAATGTAACACAAATTGCATCTGTCGTCAAAAGCGATACAAGGTATGACTGACTTTATTTCACGGTGCTTTAGATATTCACATTCTCAATACGTTTGTAAATGACCAGTGTAATAAACTCCATTTTCATATGTTGTTTTTTTCCGTTTTCTTACGTCCCTATAACTTGTTTTTATTAAAAAAAAAGCTAAAACTGAAGAAGAGGTGTTTTCAAACGCGCAATTTGCATGACCACACTTACAGCTAGCAGCCGGATTATTTTACTTTTCTTCTCCTAAGCATCACTCCATGACTCACATAATTGAGCCGTCCCACGAGTAAACCAACATTATGGCAGTTGCGTAATGTATCGACCCACACCAGCCTGCGCAATCCGCGCAAGCTAATCCAGGCCGACACATGCCGTTTCAGGGGGATAGATGTATAGAGCAATGGTTCCTGAAACAGAAAAGCAACATAGTCGAAAAGTGTTTGTCTGGGTTAGGCTGCGCGGCATACTTAAGCTGATCCGCTTCAACATTTTACGCAGAGTACACAATATAAGTTGTTATCGCAGGACGGCTTATATATATATGTATATGATCAATTCGCGTGTCTGCTCTTTAGTACCGGGGAATGTATTTCACCAAGAATCGTTGAGACTTGGTTGACACTGGGCGTTATGACCCTTTCCCACATACAGCACACCTGCAGCAGGTGACATTATTAGAAACATGGGAAAGCCCA
This sequence comes from Clinocardium nuttallii, assembly GCA_031471495.1. Taxonomy (NCBI): domain Eukaryota; kingdom Metazoa; phylum Mollusca; class Bivalvia; order Cardiida; family Cardiidae; genus Clinocardium; species Clinocardium nuttallii. The sequence continues at coordinate 8,771 of JAUELF010260740.1, read as the reverse complement.
TACAAATGGAAGTATATTCATGCATTATGCAAGAAAGAACTCGCTCAGTGAAGATGGTGACCGTCATTTTGCACACAATGCAGCTAGGCGGAAACTGGGGTTCCACATTCCCTACTTTCACTTTCACACAAGGTCAAAATACCGAAAATGATCAAATCAAACAGTTCTAGTGCATCCTATACATATTTACAAAGACGTTACACCCATTGTCACATATCCAATGCAGTCTTGGACAGAAGTACAACCATTTCTAGGCAAACAAAGTTTTATTTAGGAACTATAGTAGTAATTTGACCTATAGGTGATGCCAGTAATATTATAGAGTTATCACCCTTAGTTGTTATCCTGTATGGTTAGTGAGTGTGAATGATAGCAGACCAATAAACTCCGGAACGGACAAAACAGAACAGAACATAAACTTGTTCGACAAGTACATTGTCAAGGGTTTTACCTGTCACACTCTCTATCAAACACTCAAACACACAACATATGAAACTCCGCTCTTGGCACTGCTATTTGTAAATGAAACTCTCGAATTGTACTATTTAATCTTCACCTATTACATATTATAAATATGCATTTACGCTTTAGAAAACATCTAGGAATGGGTAGAAAATATATATATATATTGGTGAATGTCATTGAAAGACTTTGAATAAGCGCCGGAAATGCGGATGCTTTACTTGCTCAAGGCCCCCTATTAATCTGACGCGATATATGAAATACATCATTAAGTTGGAATCATCCAACCTATCTTAAAATCTGATACCTCAAATGAATAGCGTCGATGCATGAGTTGAATACTTACAGTGAAATCAATAGGTACATTCTATACGTGTGAATGCGTCTTATAATCCGTATATTCTCATTGAAATTATGTTGATGTTTATTACGTCTTTAAATATGAACAGAAACAATCCGCTCCAGGAAAAAGAGAGTGAGTCGTGTTCATGGTATTTAAGTGTCGTCGTTTTACATGTGAAAAAAAAGGAAATACATATTGTATTCATAGACTTTTAATAAAATTCGGAAAATAAGAAAGTGTTCATTTCGGCAATTCTCCCTTTCCATAATCAATTCAAAATGCGTTGACAAAATACATTAAAAAACGATGCATGCTATAGTATCAACCTCACATGACATGATGTGATATGTTTACATGAAAATATAATAATATCCAACCAGTAATTTAACCCTTTCCCTCATACGACAATTCTGCAGCAGACGACTAGACAATCTCTATTATTTTAAAAATGGATAACCGATGACTAAACGTAGAAAACATTGCGGCAAAAGGAAAAATTGCTCGTTTTGAGTAATTTCCTTTTTTGCCATTATGTTTTCTAAAAGCCGTATGCTGCAGAGGCGTCAGAAAGCGTCTATATGAGGGAAAGGGTTAACTACGTCCTTGGCTCTATGACGTATCAGTCGTGTTAGATCAATAGTCAATATGCATCATATCAATATCGTATTTATGAATCAATCACGCATTTACAAATATATTTTCAAAGTGACAAATATTCCATATATTGAAGTTGTTTACTGTTAAAAACACATGTTCATGCTCATAACAAACGGAAGTCAGGGGGGAAATGGTTTTATTTTTTGTGTAAAGACATATCTACTTTGATTTAAATCAATAAAATGCTTTCATCAAACCATCTTTTCAAATTAAACTACCCAATGCATCGATAAGTCGCATTAATTCTAACATTCTATGTTGCCAAATACGTGTGTTATAATCAGTTTGAATGATATGTGTTAAAAGAAATTAGCCGCTGACAAGCGAAACTCTTTGGAAATCTGCTGCGGCTTATCCCGTGAACGTGATTGTTTAGTTTCGTTTATTTGGCTATACACTCAGAAAGTGCTTCAACCATTTTTGGAAAATAAGTAAAAGGTGAACTATTAGTTACATCCGACTATATACACATGTCGTAAACATCGGACCTATGATGAGAAACCTGTGCCTGTTGTGTGTGATATCTGTATGTATTCTCAATACCAGACTTGTATCCGGACAAGGTAAGTGTCCCAAAGATAATTGAGCCGTCCCCACGAGAAAACCAACATTATAGCCACTGCCTAATGTATCAACGCAGATCAGCCTGCGCAGTCCGCGCAGACTAATCCGGGCCGACACATTCCGTCTCAGGGGATAGGTGTATAGAGTAATGGTTCCTGAAACAAAAAGAAATACACGAGGCGAAAAGTGTATGTCTGGGTTAACCTGTGCGGTCCGGGTCGAGCAGTCCGCGCAGACTAATACGGGCCGACACATTCCGTCTCAGGGGATAGGTGTATAGAGTAATGGTTCCTGAAACAAAAAAAATACACGAGGCGAAAAGTGTATGTCTGGGTTAACCTGTGCGGTCCGGGTCGATACTTTACGCAGAGTCGACAATGTTGGATTTCTCGTTGAACGGCTCATGAACGGTTTGGTAACTATGAACTGTGTAGGTTCAGATCATCATGTCAACACAAACATACTAATCAATATATACACGTAGGTCGACAGGAGCTGTTAAAGAACTAATTTGTAAATGTTCTTCTCGTGGTTTATAAGAGCCTTGGTTGTTTTCTTCTTCTATTTCATTTAATTTTAAATTATTTGAGCTATTCCAATTAGTATTCATGATTATAATTTTCTTGATTTCAGTCTATGTGTACAGTCTCGCCAATGTCTCATATGAGTCGAAATGTCTACCATCTAATAGAATAAGAAGCATTTTCTGCCATCTACAAAAATTAAAATTATACTTTTTGAAAATCTCCCCCCTATTCGGTAATATATTCCATTAATGCTGCAAATATCAGCTGGACAAGACAAACGCGTTCAAGATAACATCAGGTCAATGTTTACCCTTGTATTTATGTATTTATGTATTTATGTATTTATGTATTTATGTGTTTATGTGTTTATGTATTTATGTATTTATGTGTTTATGTATTTATGTATTTATGTATTTATGTATTTATGTGATTATGTATTTATGTATTTATGTATTTATGTATTTATGTGTTTATGTATTTATGTATTTATGTGTTTATGTATTTATGTATTTATGTATTTATGTATTTATGTGTTTTGCGGCCTATTTTATATAATTGAGCCTTCCCGTAAGAAAACCAACATTGTGGACTCTGCGTAAAGTATCCACCCAGATCAGACTAAGTATGCCGCGCAGGCTTAACCGGATATACACGTTTCGCCTCCTGTGGCTTTTCTGTTTCAGGAATCATTACTCTATACCTCTTTACCCCTGATACGGAATGTTTCGGCCCGGATGAGTGTGCGTGGCCATAATGTTGGTTTTCTCGCGGGACGGCTCATATATGATCTGTATACGGTTATATGAATAATGCCCGATATGTCCTCATGGGAATTATTAATACCTAAACACATGTTGGTAATGGATTTTCCTCCATGACGCTCAGGAGTGTGGGGTAAGCATGGTTACGACTGAGTCGCTAGTGTCAGGATACTCGGAAGAGTAGTACGGGTATCTTACCAATGCAATGCGGTGATATAACTGAACTATGCTGAAACCGTCGTAAAACACACAAACACGTTATGGGTTAGCTCTTTGATAAAACTTGAAACCTGAAATGTACGCTTTACTTCAATCAAATATATATTTGCTTTGGGCAATGTTTTCTCTATGGTATTCATTGTTGGTAAACAAACTCTGTATTCCATATCATTTGTGATTTCTGTGAATTCGACAGCTACATGCAGCCGGCTAGCGGAATGCAAATCGTATAGCTACATGCTCTCAAGCAAGCGGGGTAATATTTCGACAGCTGTATGCTGTCGGAAAGACGGAAATAAATACCATTTTTAAACCGCATTTGGCCGTTGAGTTCATGGAATTATGTTATAACAAATAACACGGAACTTGGTCCCGGCAGTGATATGCACGAAAAGTACAATAATGAAGATTACTTTAATGGATCCCTTTATCATTTGAATTTTCTAAATCAGTTTAGTTCCCTTTGTAAATTGAGCTGTCGTCATCATGTGACTGCCATGTCAGATTATTCTTAATATTGAGCATGGTGACAGGTCAATTTCCACGGACTATACCTGGTCCGCAGAAGTGAGCGGCACGTCTCATTTTTTATTTATTTACACATCATATTGATTTTGTGAATTATTTGTCTGACATTCTGGTCAAATTTAAATGCCCTGGGGAAAAGCATATTCCCTAGCCGCATATTGCTTGGTTTTCAATGGATCATCGATACGTTTACTATCGCCTTGATCACACTGAAAAACTGATGAATAGATTTGTTAAATTCCAATTTTTAAACATAAATAATAAATAGAACATATCGGTTCTTTATGATTTACACAGCAGTGGCCCCGATATTTGTTTCCGCATACCCGACAAGTTACGCCATAACAGATACGACGGGTACCAGTCAAAGTGTGGCCCTCGTGGTAGTGTCGGATGTGGACGTTGGTACTGGTGCCCCGCCAACCATCTCCATGACAACAAACACTTACTTTCAATTTACAGACAACGGAGATTTAACAGGTATGTGGCTAAAGTAATTACCGTTTATTAACACTGGTTACAAGATGGAGTATTAAACAATTGCCCGACAATTATGAAAAGTTGAGACAATGGTATGTGCTGTTTGTTTCTCTTTCAGCGCCAATGGCTACAATATCTGTTGACATTTCAAAAGACATCTATAGAAGAATATCTTTTTCTTTTAAAAACCTTATTTAAACTTAATTAAGCCGTCCCGCGAGAAAACCAACACTGTGGACTCTGTTAAGTATCGACTTGGATCATCCTAAGTATTCCGCACAGGCTTACCCGGACAGACAATTTTCGTCTCCTGTGGATTTTCTGTTTCAGGAATCATTACTCTATACCTCTATCCCCCTGATACCGAATGTGTCGGCACGGAATAATCTGCGTGGACTGTGCAGGCTGATCTGGGTAGATACATTACACAGAGGCCATAATGTTGGGCTTCTCGTGGATTGGCTATTATATATGTTCTACCCTCGTAGGTACGGTGAAAACAAGTGCAGCGCTATCTGGAGGATCTGGTACGACACAAACACTCACGTTTATAGCCATTGATGTTGACAGCCTTACTGCTACAACGTCTTATAACATGACCATAGTAAATACGGTAAGGAACACAAGTGACGCTTAATTACCAATTACGATAACATTATATGAGACGTCCCGCGAGAAAACCAATATTATGGCATCTGCGTAATGTGTCGACCAGATCAGCCTGCGCTGCCCGCGCAGACTGATCCGGGCCGACAACTTTCGCCCCAGGGGATAGAGGTATAGAGTAATGATTCCTGAAACATAAAAGTCACAGGACTAGATGAAACGTGTCTGTCCGGGTTAGCCTGCGCGACATGCTTATGCTGATCAGAGTAACGTGACACTTTACGCAGAGACCACAAATTTTTTTTTCTCGCGGGACGGCTAATATGTCAAAACGTGGCGTATAAACGGCATATAGTTGGTCCTTAAAGATCTACCTGCCAAAGCAGATGACACAAACTGTTATAATTTCATTCCTTAAAGAGTAATGCATTTGAAAGCAGAGGATGCCAGGACATGCCTTTCTGTTTGGCTAATAAGCCCTGAATCATGAAGGTTGTATTCAACCTTGGTAATATATTGTCTTCTACTACACATAAGAGTGCGTGTAACCTGTATTCAATCGACAATGATAGCCAGAGGTCTTGAAATGTACAACATAACCATTACACATGTTCGCGTGTTGTTATGGTAGCCCGAGGTCTGGAAATGTACAACATAACCATTACACATGTTCGCGTGTTGTTATGGTAGCCGGAGGTCTGAAAATGTTCAACATATGTTCGCGTGTTGTTATGGTAGGCGACGGGTTTGGAACCGGTTTGTGTAACGGTTAGTCGTATACCTATACCATAACATTGCATACACAATTGTAAAGATCACGTTAGAGCATTACCAATTAGCTACCGATGTAGGTTGAATACAGTGATGTTGCCTTATCGACTGTACAGCATATGTATTGTTTGAAGAAAATGGTATAGTTGTTATTCTTCTTGAATTGGTTCGTGGTTATCTTAATCGTGAATGAAACGATTATGGGTACACGTCACTACACCTCTATTTGAATAATTATCGTAAACGTGTCCATTATGGTTGTACTTCAGTTTGAATAATTATTGTGAATGTGTCCATTATGGTTGTACTTCAGTTTGAATCATTATTGTGAATGTGTTCGTTATGGTTGTACTTCAGTTTGAATCAATATCGTGAATGTGTCCGTTATGGTTGTACTTCAGTTTGAATCGGTATCGTGAACGTGACCGTTATGGATGTACTTCAGTTTGAATCATTATCGTGAATGTGTCCGTTATGGTTGTACTTCAGTTTGAATCAGTATCGTGAATGTGTCCGTTATGGTTGTACTTCAGTTTGAATCATTATTGTGAACGTGTCCGTTATGGATGTACTTCAGTTTGAATCATTATCGTGAATGTGTCCGTTATGGTTGTACTTCAGTTTGAATCATTATCGTGAATGTGTTCGTTATGGTTGTACTTCAGTTTGAATCATTATCGTGAATGTGTCCGTTATGGTTGTACTTCAGTTTGAATCTCTATCGTGAACGTGTCCGTTATGGTTGTACTTCAGTTTGAATTGATTTATATTTGTCTTGATCGTGAACGTGACCATTATGGTTGTACTTCAGTTTGAATTGATTCACATGTGTCTTTATCGTGACCGTGTCGGTTATGGTTGTACTTCAGTTTGAATTGATTCACATATGTCTTGATCGTGAACGTGACCATTATAGTTGTACTTCAGTTTGAATTGATTCATATTTGTCTTGATCGTGAACGTGACCATTATAGTTGTACTTCAGTTTGAATTGATTCGCATTTGTCTTGATCGTGAACGTGATTGTACCTCAGTTTGGATTTATTCGTTTTGTATCTTTAACGTGAATGTACTCGTTTTGGTTGTACTTCAGTTAGAATTAATTCGTTTTGTATGTCACCATCTTCATTGTCAGTTATAGTTATTTTTTGGGAATTGTATTTTACAACCAAATTTGAAAAAAAAAGTTTTTGCAAACCTTGCTTGTTTTCCAGCCCCCGACACTAGTAGGTTTGCCAACGACGACACGGGTCTCGGGAACAATCACAGCGGAAATACTCGTGTATACAATCACGTGCACGGATCCGACTGATACCGTATCGAGCACCATTGTATCGATATCCCCGTCAAACAGCCCTAACTCGGAGTTCTTCTTTGTACAGATTGTTCCAACAACTACAAGTACGTCAATTTTGAAAATGTAGCACGAAATTATATCCGTTTCAGTTCAAATTCCTTCTGTACGTTTGACCGGCGCTGTAAGCTAACATTGTAATGTTTTTAATACGTAACAGTTTAATGTGCAAGGGATACTAAGATAAAGTATTAGTAGTTGTGTACATGTATGTTGTGTACATGTATGTACACACGCTACGTTGATCTAAAAGAGTCAAACTCAGTGCGTTAACCATTTACAGGAAGAACATGCTCGTTTAAATATGTATTCAAAAGAAAATGAACAGACGGGAACAGAACGGTTGGAAAGCGGGCTTGGTGGGGACATAAAAGGAAGAAATAACTTTATTTATTACTACATTTTAACTATTCTGTATAATAAGAATGGTTATTAATGTATATGTTGTTTCAATGTTATGCTTCAGACTATGGTGTTTACGCGCGTTCCCAGACTAACGCCGCGCAAGGCGCCTTTATCTACAATCGACAGCATGAGTATGTTATACAAATCCAGTGTTCGGACGGTACAGATGTCGTCACCAAGGTCCTGACCGTCAACCTGATTCAAAATGAACCCCCAGTCATAACGAACTTACCATGTATGTTGTATTATTCGTTTTAGCATTTACCGTCCTACAGACGATTTATGACACCTTTGCTGCAGACGACTTTTTAAAATAATGTGGCAAAAAGAAAAAAAATGCTCTGTTCCCCTTAGTCACAATGTTTTAAACTATATTCGGCGATTACACTTTCATTTATAGAGATTTACCATAGATGTTTACCTGATGTTTTCAAAGTATTTTACTACAGATCTGCCATATGTGAGAAAGGATATATACGAATTAGCGATACACGTATGTGATCATGCCCTGTGTAAACCTTTTTGGTTATCACCAATGATTATCATCGTGAGCAATTACTTCTTTTGTCACAATGTTTTCAAATGCATCTCCTGTAGAAAATGAAAATGTATCCGTAGGTGAAAAGGGGTAAATTATCGATCCAGATCAGCCTAAGCATGCCACTAATCCGGACAGACAATGATCGCCTCCTGTAGATTGTCTGTTTCAGGAATCATTACTCTATAACTCTTTACCCCTGATATACTGAATGTGTCGGCACGGGTCAGCCTGCGCAAGCTGATCGGGGTCGATACATTAAGCAGAGTCCATAGAGTTGGTTTTCTCGTGGAACGGCTCATTTGTGGTGTTTATAATGAGCAAGGAAACAATGTTTTTGGACTGAGAAATGTTAAATCAAGCGACATACTGTCTATGTCAATATGGTGGCACAACATTCTAACCTGAGTACAAACCAGTAAGTTACGTACCAACGAGTGCTGTACTCTTTATATTTAGAGATCATACTAACTAAATTAACTTAACCCTTTCCCTCATACGACAATTCTGCAGCAGACAACTTTGAACATATTTTGTCAAAAAATAGAAAATCTCT
>JAUELF010260730.1:0-11361 GCA_031471495.1 Clinocardium nuttallii | reverse complement strand
CATCTTTTCGCCTCACAATGAACTGTAGTCCTTTAGCTCAACTCCCATAAAAGCGTGTCTAAAACAAGGCATCTTTTCGCCTCACAATGAACTGTAGTCCTTTAGCTCAACTCCCATAAAAGCGTGTCTAAAACAAGGCATCTTTTCGCCTCACAATGAACTGTAGTCCTTTAGCTCAACTCCCATAAAAGCGTGTCTAAAACAAGGCATCTTTTCGCCTCACAATGAACTGTAGTCCTTTAGCTCAACTCCCATAAAAGCGTGTCTAAAACAAGGCATCTTTTCGCCTCACAATGAACTGTAGTCCTTTAGCTCAACTCCCATAAAAGCGTGTCTAAAACAAGGCATCTTTTGTCCTCACAATGAACTGTAGTCCTTTAGCCAACTCCCATAAAAGCGTGTCTAAAACAAGGCATATTTTAGCCTCACAATGAACTGTAGTCCTTCAGCCAACTCCCATAAAAGCGTGTCTAAAACAAGGCATCTTTTAGCCTCACAATGAACTGTAGTCAACTGTAGTCCTTCAGCTCAACTCCCATAAAAGCGTGTCTAAAACAAGGCATCTTTTAGCCTGACAAAGCTCATCTATATTTTCTTGGCAAGGTGAAACTTCAGGCTTTCACACTTGTAGACGCATTTGGACTAATCTGCAGAAAACAACTTTTACAAACATTGTTGCAAAAGGAGAAATTGCTCATAACAAGCAATTTCACCATTTGCCATAATGCTTTCAACTCTCAACTATTTTATAATAAAAATCTGATTCATTAAGTTTTGCCAGGATGTTTCTAAAGTCGTCTGCTGCAGGTTTACTGTATGTACCACATAAAACAAATCTACTGATGACAATTTTGAAAACTTCGAGGCAAAAACACGAAAAATATCACGAAGGTATAAATTTTGACATCTTGGCAAAAGGAGAAATTGCTCATCTTGCGCAGTATTTCTTTTCGTTGAAACTTATTTATTTAACATCTATGTCAAAAAAGCTTTCAGCTTATATTAATCATGCTTGATTTGTGCTTCCTTGAGGCTTGAGACTTGAACCATTACTTGCTTAATTTGTGTGGAAAAGTCTCAAAGTCAGAACCACCTAATCATGAGATTCAAACCAGGGACATTTGGTGTGAGAGAGGCTTATGCTCTACCACTGCACCACTGTCTTCACTGCTCCTTTTGGCATAATGATTTCGAAAATTGTCTGCTGCAGAGGCCTCAGAAAGCACATATATGCGAAAAGGGGTTACTAAGATCACTTCTCTGTCTGTATGTTTGTCATCACATTTGATTATAGTTCTTTGTTACCTGTGGATGGCACCTGATTGTGTGTGTTAGAACACTCTTCTTTGTTACCTGCGGATGGCACCTGATTGTGTGTGTTAGAACACTCTTCTTTGTTACCTGCAGGTAGCACCTGATTGTGTGTTAGAACACTCTTCTTTGTTACCTGCGGGTGGCACCTGATTGTGTGTGTTAGAACACTCTTCTTTGTTACCTACGGGTGGCACCTGATTGTGTGTGTTAGAACACTCTTCTTTGTTACCTGCGGGTGGCACCTGATTGTGTGTGTTAGAACACTCTTCTTTATTATTTCAGCAAAAGTTAGATATTGAAGAGCAGGTATATAAGCGGAACACATCACTTGCCTATTTAGGATCGGCTGCCATGGGTTTACAGTTTGGATTTTTTGCTCGACTGACTTGGTGGGAGTATTCCTGGGATGTAATGGAACCTGTCACATACTTCGCCACCTACAGTTGTATTATATGTTCATTTGCTTACTTCTGTGTCACATCAGGCGTAAGTATACCTAACAAACTTTCACATATGAGCCGTCGCGTGAGATAACCAACATTGTAGACACTGTGTAATGTATCGACCCAGATCAGCAAAAGCATGCGGTGCAGCCTTATCGGGGCAGACACTTTTTGCCTCCTGTGGATTTTCTGTTTCTTGAATAATTTCTCTATACCTCTATCCCCCCTGAGGTGAAATGTGTTGGCCCAGATTAACCTGCATGACTGTGCAGGCTGATCTGGATCAATACATTACATAGAGATTTTAATTTTAATGTTTGTTTTCTTAAGAGACGGCTCATATATAGGTGCATTTTTAGCTCACCTGAGCACAAAGTGCTCAAGGCGATATATTGTGATCGCCAGTTGTCCGTTGTGCGCCATGCGTCCGTCAACATCTTCTCCTCAGTAACCAGTGGGTCAATTGGGATGAAACTTCACAGAAAGCATTCTCTCAATGGCCTCACCAGAATTCCTTCAAATTTTTGGGATTGATGTAGAATTCTGGTTTCCATGAAACAAAAAAAACTTCAAAATTCCTCTTCTCCCAAACAGGTTGGCAGATTTTCAAAATATTTTGTATAAATGTTCCTTAGATTAGCCTCTATCGGATTCCTTCAAGCCATGTTGATTGGTAAAAAAATATGGCCGCCAGGGAGGGGCGGGGGAGCTATTTTGCCTTATAAGGCTATAGTGAAAACTTTGAAAATCTTCTCTTCCGAAAGTGTTAGGCCGATTTTCAAATAGCGTATCTTTCTATCTGATCCCTCAAGCCAAGTTGATTTGTCGGAAACTATGGCCGCCAGGGGGCGAGGCTTACATGGCTAAAGTGAAGAAAAATAAATCAGTTGAGCGATCCAGGGCCATCATGGCCCCCTGGTTTAAGGATTTTGTAGAATTATTTTCCCACAAGTAGACGCTTTCTGATGTGTCTGCAGCAGATGACTTTTGTTAACATTGTGACAAAAGGAAAAATTGTTGGTTTTTTTAGCAATTTCTTCTATTGTCACGATGTTTTCAAAAGTCATCTGCTGCAGAATTGATGCATATCCGAACTTGGCTAATTCAACCTGAAAAGAACACTTCATCAACTTCTTATTTAAGAAAAATCATTTGTTAGTACAATAGATACATCAGGTTACATTATTTAAGAACTTGATCAAAAGTTGTCTGCTGCAGAGGCATCAGAAAGCGAGCAAAAGGGTTAACCCTTTCCCTCATATAGAAGCTTTTTAGCGCCTCTGCAGCAGACGGCTTTTTGAAAACATAGTGACAAAAGAAAAAATTGCACTATACATGCAATTTTGCCACATTGTTTTCCATTTTTGGTCACATGTCGTCCATTTAATTATAGAGATTTCTATTTTTTGACAAAATATATTTAAAGACGTCTCCTGCAGAATTGTTGTATGAGGTAAAGGATTAATGACTTATTTCCCTTTTTACAGGATTACGAATATGGTGAAGCCTGGAACAGATCCTTTACGAAAGGTTTCTATAAACAAGCCAAAAAAAATGGTTTCAACATCGAGGAGTACAATCGCCTGTGCAGCCTGATCGTCGGGTGCGAGAGTCACTTGCGTAGATTACGTGATCCCTTACAGGTCCACCTGCCTATACGAGAAATGGAATAATTTAATCTATCTTGTTAGCTTCTTCAACTTTTATACGCCCTTCATTTCTCTTGGTATTATCCAGTTTATACCATGGCGCTTGACATGGATGGCTGCGGCTTATCTGTTTATTATGATATAAAAATATTTTTTTCTTTCTTGTTTGAAACTTCTCTGTTAACCAATTACCTCAACTCCTATTTCCACATTAGGGATGAAATTACGTTATGTTATGTTAATGCATTGAAGCTATAACCCCTACTATTGTCTACCAAACATTGATGTACATTTTGATCTTTGAATTGCATGTCTAACTATATAAAAGGGAGTGAACACGCTTTTCTCCACAATATCTCTCTTATCACTCAATCAAATTATTTGTTGTGGGTACTCTTAAGAATCTTCTCACAGAGACGATTCTTTTCAATACCTTAAACATAGGATTTGAATGTCAAATGAGGATTTTAAAACATGAACAAATCTCCTGATCTACAGCTATACTTTGTATTGGAATAATAAGAGCAATGCCATAGGAATAGCGACTTTTTGAACTTTGTGATGACTGACCAAAATACTATGTGATCAGCATTAATCGAGATCAACCTGTGCAATTTGAACAGGTTCTTGCTGGTTCCTTTTCAATTCATCCAAGCATTCTTGCTTTGTTTTCTCAGTGGCTATGAGCACAAAGAATCTTGTGATCTTATTCTTAATTGTCACAAAGTTTTAACTATTTGCCACATACAACAGTTCTGCAGGAGAGATGACTTTAAAAACATCTGGTTGAAAATATGGTAAACCTCAATAAAGTAAACAAAGCGTTGAATAAAGTTGAGCAATTTCTCCTTTTGTCAAAATGTTTTCAAAAGTTGTCTGCTGCAGTGACGTCAAAATGCATTTTACTTCAGGCGGCTTGGTGTTTTTGTTGCACGGGTTGTTTTCTAAAAATTGTATGTCTATTTAACACTGTGCATTTTAATAAACTTCAGAAGTATTTTATACTACCACTCACAGAAGTTTGTTTCTGATACTTTTTAAGAAGAAGTGAGAGGACTAAAAATGTATGTAGTATTGTGTTAAATTATGGAAGATTTCGATATTAATAACAGTTGGATAAAAGGTTAACAGGAGTTTCTTTATAGACTATAGTGTTTATCGTATACTGACTGAGGTCTCTCATTTGAAAGTGCAATGCATATCACATGGCTATCTCTTACCTGATTTATTTAAATTTGAATAAAGAAGCAATTATTTACAGGAATCACAATTTCACAAATTTTTCTTGTGAGAAGTTGTGACAAATCAAATAATAAAAGAGATAGTCATTGTTTTTCGAGACCTCTCGGTATGCATGTTTTCTTAATTAACTGTCTTTCTAAAAGCTAATCTTTCTTGATATAAGGAAAAAGTGATACTTTTATATTATACCACTTTTAGGAGAAAATAGTTAATAGGTTGTTTCTAATTAAGACATGTGCTGAAAATATGTATAATTGTAAGATTTGATAGTGTTTGGTTGTGGGTATGGTGTTATATTTTTGGAATGGCCTTAGATGTAATTTTTATTATTACAGCGTTTTTTATTAAAAAATGTTGGAACAGTAAAGGCTTTAACAAGCCTATGTATTCTCATAGACTTACCTCGGCTCTCATTGCCCACAAAACTGAACCATTTCCCACATACATCAAACCTGTAGCAGATGACTTCGAATTCTTTTAGTCGAAAATATGGAAACTCTGTTATACATGGAAGGACAATTATTGAATTAAGTTGAAAAGATTGTGGCGGAAGAAGAAATTCCTCATTATGAACAATTTATCCTTTTCCCAAAATGTTTACAAAAGTTGTTGGTTTCTTGTTCCTTTAACATGCTGCAGAGATAAGCTACGTTTAGTCAATGCTTCTTACATCATGTGTTTTTATGTGCAGAATAATGTGACAAGACTATTCTGAAGCAGACGACTTTGAACACATTTTGTAAAAAAATAGAAAATCTCTACAATTGAATGGATAACCTATGACTAAAAGTGGAAAACATAGTGGCAAAAGGAGAAATTGCTAATTTTGAGCAATTTCTTCTTTTGTCACAAATGTTTTCAAAAAGCCGTCCGCTGCAGAGGCGTCAGAAAGCGTCTATATGAAGGAAAATGTTAATCCCTTACCACATACAACAAATCAGCAGCAGAGGCGTCAGAAATCGTCTATATGAAGGAACATGTTAATCCCTTACCACATACAACAAATCAGCAGAGGACCACATTGAAAATGTCTTAGGGAAAAAATATAAGTAATCTTTTTAAATAAAGTGTCATGATGAAATAAAATTAAAACATGTAATGGGCAATTTCTCCTTCTGCCACAATGTTTTTAATGCAGATGTGTCAAAATGTGCCTATTTGTGTGAAAGGGTTAATTTTCAAGTTTACCAATAGCTTGAAAAAGTATTTTTGTAAAAAGTTTCATTTAAAGCACCTACTATTTAAATCCTACATTCCCATGAATGTAAATGACCTATTGTGCAATTTCAACTTTTGTCACAATGTTTTCCACTTTTTGTCATAGGTTATCCATTTAATTATAGAGATTTTTTTTATTTTGTCAAACTATGTTCAAAGTCGTCTGCTGCAAAATTGTTGTATGAGGGAAGGGGTTAAAATCATTTCCTTACCAATTTGTTTTGTATTGAGGGGTTTTGTGTGACAGATGTAAGGAAACTAATTGCTTGTCAATGGAATGAGCAGTTGTCTGTTTGTTTCCAATATATTGATGATCTACTGATTAGGCATTAATGAGAAGAAGATCTGAGTGTTTTTGTTTAATCCAAGTAATTTTACAAAATTGTATTCTTTTATGTCTCTGTCACTTTAAGTTAAATTTCAAATTGCATTGCATCAGTTCTGAATGTCATGCATGCCCTCCTGTGATTTTGCTTATCTGCTATTATCAGTTTATAAAATTGCATTTAAACTTTTTTCTTTCTTTCTCTATTATAATTTTCAAATCTTTTGCTGTAACAGACAACTTCTGAAAACTTTGCAGTTGATGAATGTTGTAAATATTGAGGAAAAAGAAGGAATTGCTAAAAAAAGCAAATTATTTTTGACTATGTATCATCTTTTTGTTTTAGTACATTCAATGCAGATGACTCTTAAAATTGCATAAACAGGTCATATTTAAATTGGGTTGAAAACATTGTTGTAAAAGGATAAATTGCTCATATTGAGCAATTGCTTCACTTACCACAATGTTTTCAAAAGTTGTCTGTTTGGGAAAGGTGTTCATTATGCTTTTGAATTGGGATAGAATGTAGAAATATCAGGGTTTTCTTACAAGACAGCGCACCATTAAACTGCCATATGTAAATACACAACAACGATACAGTAGATTTCATGTCAATTATTCATGCTCCCTAAGAATAGCATTACTTCTTTCTGCAACTTCATGACTAAGCCAAATTGATATGGCTACAAGATGAGAATAATATGAACGGGATGTGTGAAAAATACAAGTTTAGATATTTCGAGAATGAATAAAAAGCAAATGACAATATGTGTGTTCAATGTGTTGATATTGTTTGACACTTTCATGAGGGCTTAACCCTTTCCCACATACAATAAATGTGATATGAAGCAGATGACTGCAAACATTTGCGTAAAAACATGGAACATCTCCATAAAAGGAAGTATTATCAAATTGAAAACATACTGGCAAAAGGTGAAATTGCTCATAAGCAATTTCACCTTTTGCCGCAATGTTTTCAAAAGTCGTCCGCAGCAATGGCACTAGAAAGCGTCTGTATGTGGGAAAGGGTTAATTAATTGCACAAGTGGTTTGTTTTTTATACATATATGTTTTTATATTTCGAGTGACAGACAGCAGTATAAGGTTGAAGGTCCAATCCAAATCAGGGAAGGAATCAGAGGTCTGATGGTGATAAAAATTTATAGTAACCTAGATTGTATATGGTTACATGTGAGGTGGATATAAGGTTGTCAGATTTATGAGAAACATCTCACTGGCCAATCTTTCTCTGAGTATTTGACTTTCTAGAAGTTTTGAATGGCGATTTTGATAAAATAAATTGTAAGCTTTCTTGGTCCGAACTATTCTATAGATGATATCAGGCATATACATGTAAATCATGAACATTGAACTCGGATTTTGTTACTTCCTGTAGTATTGCCTGGAATTTGTAAGATTTCAAGAACTTTGCTTCTGAAAAAGTCCTCTTGTCTTCTGATTATGTGTACCATATGTATGTTTTTTATCAAACTTAGCATTATGTGTTATCTGATCATACCATGTTGCTGCAAATATAGCTTAATCCTTTCCCTCAATTTTGCAGCAGACGACTTTGAACATTTTGTGACAAAAAATAGAAAATCTCTGTAATTGAATGGTTCCTATGACTAAAAGTGGAAAAGATTGTTGCAAAAGGAGAAATTGCATGTTTTGTACAATTTCTTCTTTTGTCACTATGTTTTCAAAAATCTGTCTGCTGCAGATTCATCAGAAAGCATGTATATGAGAAGAAGGGTTAAAAACCCTTTGACACAGACAACAAATCTGCATCAGAGGACTTAATTTTGAAAACATTTACAAATGAAAGAACAATATTTGATTAAGTTGAAAATATTGTGGCAAAAGACGACCTTACTCATGAGAAACAATTCTCCTTTTTCCACAATGGTTTCCAGTAATTTCTGCTGCTGAGCCATTTGAATGAGTATATGAGGGAAAGTGTTAAGATACCTTTAAATGGAATGTCTATGTGAATGTAAGACTGCATGTTTAATAGATATTGACCCTATCTGGACCATGTTTGATAACTACGCTGCAAACAGCTATTAAAAGCATTTCAAGAAAATGAGCAATTTATCATGGTCAACTCCATATCAATATTATACTTTTAATGTTTCAAATGATAACAATTTTTTCCTTGGATATCCTCCGAGCAGACAACTATGAAAATATCATTTCAATGCAAGAGAAAGCTTGGATGAAACGTTTTGTTGTGAAATAAGAGCTTTATATATACTTATTTACGATATGTATTATATGGTGGCGGTAGACATTGAATTAAGGTTTTTATAAGTAGATAGACAAGCTGCTTAGAATTAAGGAGTCTATGTCCTTTGTATTGTAGACATATCAGAAGCATTTTGTATAATATTATACATGTTTAACAATTTGAAGTCTTTGTTACATAGACAAACGGTGAAAACTCAGGCTACTCTGTGCATACGCAGTTTTACTAGGCCTTGTAATAAAGCTTTAATGTAATTTTTTACAAAAAGCTGGACACATAGCCCATTTTTTATGCCAATGCACATTTATGTGGTGCCAAAACTGTGTCAAGAAAAGCCCTAATTGCCTGCCATAGCTCATATACAAATGAAAATGTTATTGCTTAAATGACTTTTGTATTGTAGATTTGGAAATTGTCGTTTATGTGCTAATTTTTAAACATTATATGAAACACAACATTTGATCAAATGTAGGGTTTATTTAATTAAGTAAAACTATTCTTTCGAAGTTTAGAAGATTGTTGCTTTATGTTAGAGATAGCAAGTTACCAAGAATTGTTTTATATATACTACAGTAGCTCACCTTTTCTTTGTTATAATATATATATATATATCCCTTTTTCACCATAGAATCTAGATAGCCATTATTTTTGTTATAAAGATTATTTAATTATTTTTTGTTCACAATTAATGTTATTTATTCCCACAATGTACTTCCCTTTTTCCCACCTGTAGTAGCTAGTCATATAGTTTATTTAACCAGATCCCCAATAACAGATGACATAGCATGTTACTACAGATGGCAACTTGATAAAACAAATAGAAAAGTAGAATTGCTTCAAGTCCTCATTTTCCCCGCAAGGTTTTGAGCTAATATATGTTCCAAAAATAAACTTTACAATAGTCTAGATTTCAATCAGACAGAAAGCTGTAGCAGATTGAAACATAAATTATTTATCAGAGTTGAAATAAGTAAAGCAATCTGAGAAATAGATCACTACGAAAATATTATCCTTGCATCACACTGTTTATGAAAGAGTTATCTTAATTTTTTCCCACATACAACTGCAGCAGACGACTTTGAAAACTACTAGGCAAATGTATTTATAATTACTGAAAAGAATTGAAAACATATTGGCAAAAGAAGAAATTGCTTGTTTTGAGCAATTTCTACTTTTTGTCACAATGTTTACAAAAGTTGTCTCCTGCAGAAGCTTCAGAGAGCGTCTATGTGTGGGAAAGGGTTAAAGTTTTATTTCACAGCAATAAGGCCTTAGCATTGAGGTCATAAGAATTAACAGTCGATAATTCTACAGTCAGAAACACATTTTTTTTATAATATAACATTAAAAGAGGAGCAAATAGTGATCCATATTTCTTAACCCTTTCACAACATGCAGAAAACAATGTGGCTAAAGGAGAAATCGCTCATAATGAGAGATAATGTCAACTAACTTTACTCATTGTCATAAATATCCTCTTAAGAGTCTGTTTGTATGAGAGAAAAAATGCAAAGTTAACATATTTAATCTATCACTTTTATCAAATATGATTTTTTTTTCTACTTTTGAATGTATTTATACATGTTTTATTATACTAAGCAAAACTTCCAAAGTAACACTTAAATGCAACTAAAGCTCACCTTTATTAATGTCTAAGAAAAAAGTGTTGCCCCTTTGGCATGGAATGATTTTTAGCTCCACTGGCTGAAAGCCAGTCGAGCTTATGTCATGGCGAATTGTCCGTTGTGCGTGCGTGCGTTAACTTTTTCCATTAAACAACTTCTTCTCCCTAACCACTTGGCCAATTTGGTTGAAACTTTGTAGGAAGCATCCTTTCAATGCCCTCTACAAAATTCCTTCAAATTTTTTGGATCCATTCAAAATAATGGTTTCCATGGCAACCAAAAGAAAAAAATAGTGATAAATCTTCTTCTCCGAAAGTGTTGGACCAATTTTCAAATAATTTTGTAGAAATGTTCCTTCCAAGGGTGACCCTCTATCAGATTTCTTCAAGAAAGTTGATTGGTGGAAAAACATGGCCGCCAGAGGTGCATAGTCATATATATTAAAATAATGAAAAAAGATGGCTAATATGATCATATCTTCAAACTTAATTACAGTTGAAAAAATATGTAGTCCTTCCCATATGCTATTGCATTTTGACAAAGGTTCAGCAGACAACTTTTGAAAACTTTGTGGCAAAAGGAGTAACAATCAATGCTCATGATGTTGTATGTAAGAAGATCTTTTGTTTTATAAATAAACAGTTTCTGACTTTGTGTGAAAGGCTTGGAAACAGATCAAAGTATTGATAGTATTGATTTTTAGGAAACACAGAGATGTTATTGAAGCTTGTTTGCGACTTGTGACTATAGCTTGAATTCTGCAAAGTGAATAGACTGAATCACCTTGTGTAACTCTTACTTTGATACACCTCTTTCTTGAACGTTTGTTGAAAACATAAAATAAAAGATGAGCTATTTCCGTCACTTGATCGTCTGTGTCGTTGTCGGCGTTGGTTAAGTATTGAAAAATAGCAGTTGTGTGCAGTCATTACAATATGTAAATATTCATTTCCAATTTGAAGATTTTTTATATAAAAATAAATAAATCGTATAATATCAGACGAGCGTCAGGCACCTGCAGGCGTTTTTTAGCTCTACTGGCCAGAGGCCAGAAGGGCTTATGTCATGGCGATGTGACCGTTGTCCGTGCGTCTGTAAACAAATTCTCGTTAACACGATACAGTCTTTATTAGTCCCCTACCGGCGTGCCGAAGGGGACTCTTAGGTTTGCACTCCGTCCGTCAGTCCGTCAGTCAGTCAGTCAGTCCATCTGTCAGTCAGTCAGTCAGTCAGTCAGTCCGGCAAATCAGTTTTCCAGTTCTTTGTCCGGAGCATATCTCCGAAACTATACTACCTA
>JAUELF010260719.1:0-11365 GCA_031471495.1 Clinocardium nuttallii | reverse complement strand
TGAAATAGAGGGTACGTCATAATCACTTTTGTCTGAAAATCCGTGACCTGTTGAAAGGCAAAGGTTGGAATAGGTGACTAAGCGTTACATTGCTGTTTTCCAGAGGTCTTACTACACGCAATTTAAGCAAGACTTTAACTCGCTCGCTCGCTTATAGATTTGATGACTGCCCCATACAGGTCGTTTCAGATTGACCTATGCGTCAGTCAATCAAATTGTCGCTTGCCAAGTGATTCGGCATAAAAAATAAAGATAACCTATATAAATTACCGATAGAAAGAAGCAGGATTGTCGCGTTCTCTGATTGTATAGCACGGGCGTTTGTTGTAGCGTGCGATTTCAATAGACACACTCAGCACGTGTTCTTGAGTATATACATGTGTATAAGGTCAGTTCGAGTCGACTCATTATGCGTTGTAGTCAGGTCCAATATACTTACAGACTAAAGTCTACAGTAGTACAAGGTGCCTTTAAAACCCTTTTCTACATACATACAAACCTAGAGTTTAGTTATGAAAAGTCGTCTGCTGCAGAGATTCCGAAATGCGTCTATAGATATGATGGAAAGGGTTACAAAATTATAAAAGATCAACAACAGCAACCGAGCCCTTGTGAATCGACGTCATGATTTGTAGTTCCCGTACGTAACACAGCTTATATTTGATTCATTACGCTACCATCGAAAATGGAAGATAAAGTATATTGACAATTTTGTGAATTTCGATTTAAACCCTTATTTCAGTAAAGCGCTATTATTTCCTTCAACACGTGGCAGTTTTCATAACCATTTATTACAAATGTTCTTAATATGTTTGAGGTTTGAAGTTCGACCATGTCAACAAAAAAACGCTCTTAAGTTTTAAAGGTTAGTTCAAGGTCAACTGCATATGATTGGCACTATCTTGAATACAGCTGAGAAACTGAAGCAAATCGATGCAACAATTGAATACATTACAATGGTTTAGGTTGGCACTAATCTTGAACACAACTGAAAAACTATACCAAACCGGTGCAACACTTGAACACATTACAATGGTTTAGGGTGGCACTAATCTTGAATACAGCTGAGAAACTATATCAAACCGGTGCAACAATTGAACAAATTACAGCGGATAAGGTTGTCACTATCTTGAATACAGCTGAGAAACTATATCAAACCGGTGCAACAATTGAACAAATTGCAGTGGATTAGCAATAACTGGAACATGTGATGAATAACGAAGGTTAAAATTACATAAATTAATTAAGCATAAATCGAATGATCACTTGAACAGCGTTTATGACAGGTCTTTTGATAGCATTTTATCACTGACTCAAGTTACACAATAAATAGTTTACTCTTTCAGCGTCAATGGCAGTTTGGCGCTGACAGAGTTAAGTATAGATGAATTACGAAGATGAAAATACATATATTAATTTAGATTAAATCAAGTGATTACTCAAACACGTCGATAAGTCGAAGTAGTTTATGGGTCCATTTTGATTCGGAGGGATTACTCGAACACGTCGAAGAGTCGAAGTAGTTTATGGGTTCATTTCGATTCAGAGTTATTCTCCGAACACGTCGATAAGTCAAAGTAGTTTAAGGGCATTTTGAATCGAAGTTATCACCGAAACACGTCGATAAGTCGAAGTAAGTTATAGGTTAATTTTGATTAAGAGTAATTGCTCGAACACGTCGATAATTCGAAGTAATTTATGGCTCCATTTCGAGTCAGAGTGACCACTTGAACACGTCGAAAAGTCTAAGTTATGTATGGGTTCATTTTTATTCATAGTTATTGCAAGCTGTAGTTGGTCAATTCAGATTTCATTTATCTTAATGAACAAGATCAGTACAGTTAGTTCCTCCACCATCTGGATTCGTCTTTGGTCGATGTCAGCAAGCGGATGACTTCAATGGAACAATGGATGAGGTAAGAATTTCAATTATAACCTGGTGTTGTTTAAGCCACTGCAAACATTGTATCATAAATTGCTTTAAACTTTTTTAAATCAAGAATTATTAAGTAGAAAGTTTAAGTTACAAATAATTATTTTCAAACCGCACACATTATTAGTTTTATTTAGGAAAATTACGACATTTTCTTTAAAACGCCCTTGCATAGTTAGTTAGATGTCTTATTAAGTCAACTACCAGTGCTACCGGTAGTTAATTATTACACCGGTCCATCAATCGTTACCCTGAGCTTCACACGAACCACATTGCTACAATTTGGTACTTTGGTTTGATCTGAACCATTGTCTGACGCTGTCAATGTGGACATTCTTAACGTCTCATCTCAAACTCTTAGCTGACATACCAACACATTGAATTTAATTCAATTCGTTATTTAAGTATTTAGACCTCTTGCCCATATACAGTAATATTTACAAATAATACAATAGGAATGACACGATTGGAATGAGTTAAATTATAAAAACCATTATTGAGTTACTTTCTTAAATAGTGCATTAGTCATATGATTAAAATAGTATGCTTAATGATATAAGTGTAGGTTGGTGTATTCACAATACTTTGGTTCAATATCACCATACACTGTATGTTACATAATCGATATGTTTATTTAACCCTTTCCCTCATATGAGAATTCTGCAGCAGACGAATTTGAACATATTTGTCAAACAATAGAAACTCTCTATAACGGAATGGATAACCTATGACAAAAAGTGGAAAACATTGTGGCAAAAAGGGAATTGCACGTTCTGTGCAATTTCTTCATTTGTCACTATATGTTTTCAAAAAGCTGTTTGCTGCAGAGGCGTCAGAAAGCGTCTATATCAGGGTAAGGGTTAAGCCTTACACTTTCCTACATAGAGACGCTTTCTGAACTCTCTGCAGCAGACGACCTTTGAAATCATTCTGGAAAAATATGTTTTTTCTCATAATGAGTTGTTGACACAATGTTTTCAACACTACATTCATTTGAAGAGATTTTTCATATGATAGAATTGTTCAGATGATTTAAATGTCGACTGCTGCAGAATTGCTTTGTGTGGGAAGGGGTTTAGCACGTTAATATATCAACCGATATGATTTTCTCTCTGTAGATTGAAATATGGACAGGATGCAAGCCTTATGATAATGCTGATAATTGTGGCAGCTTATGATGCAGTCATAAAGTTCGTTCCTTAAAGGCAATGGCATTGAAAACGTACCATAAGTGTTTTATGACCAGAGTGCATGGTCACTCGTCAATGAAAACCGCAATAATATGAAAAACACAACGGTGTGGTCGTCGCCTTTTTCCTTCTTTTCACTTTGCTTTATGTTTGTCTTTTTAACTCACAATTTTGTTTTTTAAAATCAAAATATTACAACTGCACATCAGAAATGTTCAAAAAACTTTATCGATTTACATTGTGAAATAATTTAATTTTATAAATGCGTTCATATATTACAACACAAAACTCCAATGGTAGATTTCCATGCAGGGTTGCTACTATGTTATTAGTATCACGTGACAACAACTCTGACACAGACTCCATCACCGACAACGATATGGCCATAGTAAACCATTAGGAACGCCTGTATCATCTTGATGTTCTTGTATTCCTTTCGGGGTTATTATCTTTTTTCATGCACATATTCTATTTTCCTCAATCTTTAAATAATATTCTTTCAATATTGATCATGTCTTAACTATATATTTACCTTTTCAAACATATAACACATCTGCAGAAGACGACTTTGAAAACATGGTGAAAAAAACCCCGCAAATCTCCCTTAAAGACAGCTCAATTGCTAAATAAAGTTGGAAACATTGTGGCAAAAGGAGAATGAGTATTCTCACCATTGGCCACAATTTTGTCAAAAGGTCGTCTGCTGCTATTGCGTCAAAATGCGTCTGCGGGTGGGCAAGGGTTAAGCGATGTTATGCTGCATTTCAAAGACATAAAAAGCGGCTAGATAACAAAGGGAGATAACTTTTATCCAACAATAATCCCAGTACTCCTGCCGACGTTGCTTGTCCAGTTCATATCGGTCGGGCTCGACCTTAATCTTAAATGCTAACTTAATAAGAACTTAACTTTAGAGTCACAATGTTGTACTGTTGTGCTAAGTATATATACATGTTCAATGAATGTTACAACTATCAAGTGTTATTGTATATAAACATGTTCAATGAATGTTACAACTATCAAGTGTTATTGTATATATACATGTTCAATGAATGTTACAACTATCAAGTGTTATTGTATATATACATGTTCAATGAATGTTACAACTATCACGTGTTATTGTATATATACATGTTCAATGAATGTTACAACTATCACGTGTTATTGTATATCCAAAAGCTAACGTCTGGTATAAGTTGGATAAAGAAGACTGAACTATTTTTCAAATAAATATTTGACCAATGAAAAGTTGGCATCTTTCCAAAATGTACACTTACTGACGTTAGCTTTCAAACAGAGTTTTATGTAATCTGGGTCTGCAATGTTCATAAATGCCAACCTTTATCTTTTCGCGTTTTGCATTCAATTACATGCTACATCTAAAAACGATTCGAACTGCCTGGCACACGGGCACTCCACCCTGACCGCCGCGATTTAGGACCGATTTCGGGCCACCCTGATTTTAAGTCCCCAACGTGACGCACTTGGCCCAAAAAAGGAATCGGCGGCTTGATATATTTTAGAGTACTAGATAAGGCTCATAAACTTCCCTTGTTCGTGTGACTCAACCATAGCTTAAGTTTTGGGTACGTAAAGGAACCATATCACTGATTGAATGGATTGTATCGGTACAGAAGGCAGTTGTCACGTTTTAAGATTGCTTCTATTTAGTAAGATCGTCTCACGTTGAAGCATCAACACTTGTTCATCGATGTATCTGAGCATTTGAAGCAGTTTCAATCACCATCTCAGTTATCGAAATGAAATACTGAACGCGCTGTGTGTTATGTGGGTAGTTCACATCGAAATATACTAATATGCCATTTAAACAACTCAATTTGAGTAACTACAATACAAGATTCGGTTGAGTCCTAGAAGAAATATTGGTGGAAAGAAAACCATAACAGTTTATCATCTGATACTCGAACAGAAGAATGGAAATCTTCAAATGTCAAATCAAAGGTCACCCTTATCCCGCAGATAATTTTATTTTCAATTTCAGAAAAAAACATGTTGTTCTCTTACGCTGTCAATATAGCTAAAAGCAAACACTGTTTGGGTTATATATTAGAATTTAACTTTTAAAAAACCCAACTATTTGCATTGGCAACCAAATCATTATTGTCCAATAGGGAAACAACTTCAGTCTCATGGATTCATCTGAAATTCACTCCACAAAACTTAAGTGTCTGCGCTTCGCTCCTATCCGAATTTCTTCCTTGTGATATGTAAAAGGTTGTCAAAATATGTGTTTGCAGGCTTATATGAACTTTCACTATATGCAGATGAAACGAAGCTAAAATGGCATTTAAATTATTTTGTGGTTCTTGCCATATATGCATTTATATCAACAGTTTTGTCACAGATTTTTAATTATAAATATTGATTCAATTTAATGAAAAACTATGATGACGGGTCTAATGAATTGATGTGAACACTCATGGATACACGTTCTATATTTAAAAACAATAATTTACAAATATTACGGATACGTAAACGACCTTGTTGTCGGGCGGAAGTGAGCTGTAACCGGATATCGGCTGTCAGATCCGCATGAGGCCCAGTAATCTTTAGCCCGTCCGAAACAGGCGGTTTGGTATTCATCTAAAACGAAACATATGATTCATTCCATACTCTGCGTAATGTATCGACACCCTCACAAGGGGATAACGTTAAAGAGTACAGATTCCTGAAACAAAACATCCACAACAGGAGGAGAAATGTGTCTGGCCGCATTAGCTTTGCTAACTAAATCGAGAAGTGAGCCGTTTCGCTAGAAAACCAAATGTATGTCCTCTGCGTAATGTATCGATTCAAATCAGCCTGCGAAGTCCGCACAGACTGATCCGGGTTGACATAATCCGTCTCAGGGGGATAAAGGATAGAGTAATGATTCCTGAAAAAAATCCACTGGAGGTGAAAACTTCCGAGTAAGCCTGCACGGCACGCTTAAGCTAATTCGTGTCGATATTTTACGCAATGTCCACAATGTTGATTTTCTCGCTAGACGGCTTATGTGTTTTAAATTGTTATTCGTGTGTTATTCATCTGGGCGCCTTAACAAAGCTGTGTGAATGCCAAGCACATCTGGGCAGTTTTGAAGGGTACTTTTCAAAATGTCTATAGTTAAATCACTTCATTGTTTTTATCAGAAGATATCGCCTGACTACTGTATTTGTCTCTTATCCACATAAGCAAATACTGTAGCAGACGACTTTAAAAACATCTAGACAAGCATATTAGATATTTAAATTATTGTATATAGTTATTGAACATTGTGCCAACAGGAGAAGTTGCTTATAATGACCAATAAGGGGAGGTAACCAAACTAGTCGCCATTGTTGGTTTGTACTTATTTACTACAACGCTGCATCAGGTACCAGAATAATTGACTACCTGAGTGACTGTTTGTGGCACCAAACGCATCATAAAACATCGTGAGAGAGGCGGGATTTTCTGGACACGCGTTAGTTTCTATCCAGCATCCAGCACCGGCCGTTCTTCTAGACCCTAAAATATACATGTAATACAGGGAATTTTAAACCTTTACTATGGAATGTGAAAATGTAGATTCTAATTGGATGTCCATTAACCTCCCTTAAATTATACAACCTACCTACAGCAGGGGGCTTTTACCCATCCCAAATACAACCCACCTACAGCAGACGGCTTTTACCCATCCCAAATACAACACATCTACGGCGGACAGCTTTTACCCATCCCCAATTTAACACATCTACATCAGACAGTTTTCCTCATCCAATATACAACACATCCACGACAGACGGTTTTAACCCTTTTCCAAAATAGATTATATGGAAAAGAACTTCGAATACAAGTTGAAACTCATGGGATGGAGCAATTCTTTTTTTGTCACAAGGTGTTCGAAACTCGCCATGAATGCGTCAAAGAGCGTATACAGGTGACATAGGGATTAAAAATATCGAGACAAAATAATGAAAAGTGATTCTAAATAAATGTATGATAATTCGAAAGAACTAGAAACCTTTTGGCTTAAGTACAAAAGTCATTTGGTGCCCAATGTGGTTGAACGCTTCGGATAATGGACAGATTTGGACAACACTAGTTGGAATGGACAATCAACAAGATAGCAACTTGTGGAATCAACAGTGAAAGGTGAAGAACGTTGAACTAAGAATGCAAGTGTGATCTACTATTAGTGATTCAAATTTTAGGACATTTGTTAGTAGAATTATTTAAAAATGTTTATTTTCAATGTTTAATTTCTAGGATTATGATTTTTGATATTTATGAATGTGTAATGCATTTATTTCTGAGATTTTCCTAATTTTGCACTGTTTTTGGTAGTTATCTAGTATAACAGACTGCAATGCTGTGTTTACCTCAGTGGAAAGCATGAATGTTCCTGTATAATGATTAAATGAGAAGTGGGGATTGAATTTCTGTATTTTTTGCAATTATTATTTGAAAATGAATAGTGTGAATTTGAAATATTGATAGATGAATCAAATAATGAACCTATTGTCAGTATGAGAGTGAATCATTGTGCGCTGTGCATGTATTATAACATTTGGTGAATGGCTCTCTAACAATTGTTACAGATTTCAGTCTGTTGTTTTTTTCAACCTATTCCCCCATTACTTTTCGCCATTGTTGGTTCGTACTTATTTAATACTACGGTGCATCGGGTACCAGAATAGTTTACTACCTGAGTGACTGTTTGTGGCACCAATAAGGGGAGGTAACCAAACTAGTCGCCATTGTTGGTTCGTACTTATTTACTACTACGGTGCGTCAGGTACCAGAATAGTTTACTACCTGAGTGACTGTTTGTGGCACCAATAAGGGGAGGTAACCAAACGAGTTGCCATTGTTTGTTCGTACTTATTAACTACTACGGTGCATCGGGTACCAGAATAGTTTACTACCTGAGTGACTGTTTGTGGCACCAAACGCGTCATAAAACATATCTGCAGCCAGTTGTTTTCTTTTTCAGATGTATTCAATCAATGTCTATTTGGTCTATTTTATTTGAAATTTGCCCCTTCCTGTTAGTAATAGTATAGTAATAGTTCATATATATTTGACCTTTATAATGACAGATAGAAAATAGGTTTACATTATCGGTAGTTTTTTCGAAGCTGTATGTTATATGTATAATGAAGTAGCATATATTTATTCAATGATATGATTATGAAATAATATGAAATAGCATTTTCTCGTTTAGCATATTTGACATTGTTTTCAATATAAATATAAATATTTATGAAATAACATTTTCTCCTTCAGCCTATTTGACATTGTTTTAAACATTAAATATAGATTAAAGTTAGATTGAATGTGCAGACAGAAGTCAACTTCCTTATCAAGGATTTAATGAAGCACAACTTGATTTACCTATTTGTGTTCCGAAAGCTGAATCGAAGCATTGTTTATATTTAGTTGTTCCGGATACAACATATTCTTCGAGAACGCCAATTATTCTAGGAACAAATATTTTACACGAACTTTTAGATGATTGTAAGAATCAGTTTAAAACCAGTACCTTCGAGGAGAACAGCTTCACAGTTCCTGGTATTTGAGCTTCAGAGCTATAAGAGTGATAGCAAAAGAGTTAAAGAAGTCCAAGACATAATAGCAGTAATAAGAAATGCCGAATCAAGGAAAGGAACCATTAGACCAAATGAATCCATTCAAATTAAAGTATATACAGACAAAGAGTTAAACCATCCAAACATTGTAGCCATTATACACGAAACAGAAGATAACGCATTCCATCTTATATAGACATTACACCAACTTTAGTTCAATTTGAAAATGGGAAACGGAAGAATATTACAGTGTCCTTGTCTAACCTAACAACTCATACAGTTAGTATTTCTCCAAAGTCTCGTATTTGTGAATTGCAACCCGTTACTATTGCCAAAGATTAAACAGAAATGAATGAATCTGATGAACCCGATATAGTTGAATCCCTTTCAATAGACACAAACAATATATTGTCAGATAAAGAGAATTAACACTACAAAATATTCTTATAACACATAAAGACATATTCTCAAGAAATGAAGAGGACAATGGACATTGTGATATGATCAAACATCGAATTGACCTGGCGACATAAACAAATAGGAGAATAAGACCGATGATGATTGAAGAAGTTAGGCAACATTTGGAACTGCCAGCTGGTATTATACAGAATGGATCATTCAGAATGTGTGTTGATTTTAGATTTCTAAACAGTAGAACAGTTGAAGATGTCTATGCTCTCCCCATAATCGAAGAGATGTTTGACTTAAAGGAAGCAAGTACTTTTCGATAATGGATATGAACTCAGGATACAATCAAGAAAAGTTAGACGAAGAACATAAAAAAGAACCACTTTTACTGTTGGACGGCTTTGATTCTTCGAACTGAATGCCATTTGGATTGTCGAACTCGCCTGCAACATATCAGCACCTTAAGGAAGAATGTTTAGGCGACTACAATATGACAATTTGTGTTATTTATTTGGATGACATTATTATTTTTGCAGATACATTTAAAGAACATTCACATCGTTAAGATCTGGTTTTGACTAGCCTTCAACAGTGCAATTTGAATCTTTCTCCTCAGAAATGCGTATTTATTCAGGAAAGGGTTGGATTTCTTGGACACATTGTTAGTGCAGAAATTGGCCGACTCCTGTGAATCAAGACAAAGTAAGATCATTTTAGCGCTTGCTGGGTATAACAGTCGTTTTATTAAGGATTTTATTAAAATTACCAGACCTTTAGCAAACATTTTACCTCCTTTATCTACAAAGAAGAAATGTAAGAAGAAAAATCATATCAGACGTGAAATGGTCCGAAAAGGAACAAGAGACATTCCAAACACTTAAATTAATTTTGTGATCACCCCCTATTATTGCGTACCCGAATTGTTCTATACCGTTTGAATTACACACTGGTTTGTCTACAAAAGGACATGGAGCAATACGTTACCAAAAAAGTGACCAATAGAGAGTTATAGCATGTGCAAGCAGATCTGTGACGAAAATCAGAAAAAAAACTATAGCGCGTTTAAGTTAGAGTTTCTGGCGTTGAAATGGGCAGTTACCGAAACTGTTTCGGACTACTTGACCTTAAATCAGTTCACAGTGTTAACAGATAACAATCCTTTGACTTACATCCTAACAACTGCTAAATTAGATGCAACAGGTCATCGTTGGGCTTCGGCACTTGGAGAATATGTGTTCGATATTTATTATAGATCAGGTCTGAGGAAAGTAGATGCCGATCCCATGAGTAGATACCCATTTGAAAAGATAAATCCCAACACAGATGAGGAAGCAGTTAAAATAGACAAATAAACAGTTAAAGCAATATGTGCTGCAATCACCCATCCAGCATTCATAGAAATCCTCACGGCATGTAGCATAAACATAATAGAGAAACTGAGATTACAGGAATCATCAACTAATGAAAGCGCACCAATGGTTAGCATCCACACAACATATCCCTTAGAGCTTGTATGTTTTGTCTATTTGACACGTGAGCCATCCAAGGGAGGAATTGCAAACACTTTGGTGATAACATACCACTACACCAAATAGTAAATTACAAAATTCATACCAGAATCCACTCAGATCAAGGTGCAAATTTTGAGAGCGAAATAATAAAAGAACTGATAACAAATATCAAGAAATTTTACACAACACCATATCACCCACAAGGTAACGCAGGACCTGAAAATTTTAACAGAACACTTTTGAATATGTTGGGCTCCCTTGAGAATGATTAGAAACAGGATTGGAAAAAGTACATCAGCTCATTAGTTTTCAACTACAATAGTACGCCTTATAAAACGACAAAGATATAACCCTTTGAGCTAATGTTTGGTCGGAAAACAAAATAACCAATATATATCATCCAGTTTGAACAGGTTACTGAAAAATCAAGCAACAATACAACGAAAGAGTATATGTCTCAACTAAAAGAAAGGATGGACTAGACAAAGAAGATGGTTGAGAAGTATTCATGTAAGCGAATAATAAAAACAAAAAGTGTTATGACCTCAAAGCTAAAGTTAAAGTTTCCTGTGCTACTAGTGAAAAGAGTAGCATTTAATGGAAAGCATAATATTTCAGACACGTTTGAGGAAGTGGTATATCATGTTGTGGAACAGCCTAGACAGCAGATTCCAATGAATGAATGAATGTATATTGTTTTATGGCGCATCAACAGCTAAGGTCATTTAGCGCGCAATTAAATTTAATTAT
>JAUELF010260708.1:0-11365 GCA_031471495.1 Clinocardium nuttallii | reverse complement strand
ATTATAAAGAATTCGTCCTCTTGGGGATAAATCGCGCTACTTACGTAAGTTCAGAATGGAAATTTCATTTTTTGTAATTGAAATGTGCGAATCTATGTATATATGTCAATCACTTCCAGTAGGCAAATACGGAAAGATCAATGTGTCTGATATAAACAAACGTCTTTAACCATTTCTTTAGTTTACAGGTGAATTACGACGTCTCTTCAATAGACGAATTAAAAAGTTTCTCAGGAAAAAAGTTTATTCCTATTTTTCTTGGCATTTAAATAATTTCAAATATGCACCATTGATCATATTTTCAAAATTTCTCAAAGCAAACGAATCTAACAGTCACAAACTATGTAACAGTATGGTGTCACTGAAAACCAGTCGAGTTCCCGTTCGGATATTTCATTATAGTGACGTAATTCATAATGTGTGAATGCAATACGGGATGTATTCAGATAGTCCTTACACACCGAGTGCTTATCTAACACTATAATTTGATTGGTTGATTCTGCAGCACATGCACGATGATGTGTAAGGATAATTGGAAAACGCACAGTTCCAATCCTTACTGAATAAATGTAGTTGAATTCGACTGCTTCTCATATTATCCGACGCTAACCGTCGTTATAAACAGGTAACCGATTCGCTATTCACAGGGCAGGTATATATCAACGAACGACGTACCAGGTTGATGGATTTGGACAAAGAGTTTCAAATGCTTAAAAACGAATTAAGAGAATTGTTTCTCGTTGTATCTTTTAGCCCATTCCCTGATACGACAATTCTGCAGCAGACAACTTTGAACATATTTTGTCATAGATAACCTACTACTTAAAGTGGAAAACATTGTCTCAAAAGAAGAAATTGCACGTTTTGTGCAATTTCTTCTTTTGTCACTTTGTTTTCAAAAAGTCGTCTGGTGCAGAGGCGTCAGAAAGCGTCTATATGAGGAAAAGGGTTAACTTAAAGTATAACTATTGAATAACATTTAAAACATTGATGCAAAAGGAGAATTTGTTCATTCTTAAGACACACACTTTTCAAACGTCGTCTGCGGCGGATGCTTCTACATAAGGAAAATAGTTATTCTTTTCACAACCTTGAAATGAGGAAATTGGTGAATAAAATATCTAAACAATTAAATGAAAAATCTAACATATGCGAAATATAATTTATAATTGGTTAATACAAATTTGGTTGAAATGGATCTCGTTGCATCTCAGTAACGTAATCTCGTGTGGACGGGATGTTATTTGGGCTACACTTCTAGTATTGTAAGAAGCGACATCTATACATGTCACGACGTATGCAGTTTAACCTAACACACCTAACTCTTGATTATCTGTCCACACGGGCAGGTGCAGGTTCGAATCGCGTGATGAGCGGTTTCTGAGTGATCTATATCTCCAAGAGTACTAGTTTCCGGGAAGCAGACACACACGCGTTGATGTAAAAAAGAGTACTAGTTTCCGGGAATCAGACACACACGCGTTGATGTAAAACAGAGTACTAGTTTCCGGGAATCAGACACACACGCGTTGGTGTAAAAAAGAGTACTAGTTTCCGGGAAGCAGACACACACGCGTTGATGTAAACAAAATAAGTTTAAACCAAACGTATGTTAGCATAACAGGTTTTAGTGGAAATAACAGACTGGACGACTTGCTGTTTTCATCATGTATCGGAACAGACTGGACGACTTGCTGTTTTCATCATGTATCGGTTCAATAACAGACTGGACGACTTGCTGTTTTCATCATGTATCGGAACAGACTGGACGACTTGCTGTTTTCGGTTCAATTCAGATTACATAAACATAGTAGAGTTAAATTGACCTATTTATGATTTCATCTAACGGTTGTTCAATTTACAAGGCTCGGTCGGGTCATACCAAAACCAACTTTAAAAACTGGTAGTAATGGCTGCCTTCATTGATGCTCAGGGTTGAGGGTTGAGGAGTTAGCATTACGACTGACTAGCTGGTGCTTGTACTGACAACTTACCCAGGAAACGCCGTGATATAACTGATCAATTGTTGAAAGCGACATAAAATACCAAACAATCCACATACTTTAACTATAACGAATAACTGTTCGTTTTAGTTCTCTTTCTGTAACAAGGGAAGCAATTATGTCTTAATTTGTTGATTGTTGGTTTCAAAGTTGCTTCCCTTGGAACAGTTCTCGGTCGTCTGCTATGACATTTAGAGTCGTCAGTATCGTTTGGCATCACATAAATTGATTTTGCATTGGTTTACACCTCTAGCATTCCGACAGAAGCTACACACTTGTTGTATTCTAACCACATTGACGATATATGTTGAATATGTGTGCATGCACAGGCCACATGACGTTTTACTGTTTAAACGAGAGGATTTTCACTGAACACCTAAAGCTGCTTTGTCAGTATCTCTACATCAGACGGATTTGAACATGTTAAAACTCTAGAAAAGGGGCGTTTTGCATGCTCTATATTCCTTATTTGACAATCTAGCCCTATGATGCGGGTACTCAAAAGTATCGTCTCAATGAGATGATTATTTTGAGTACCAACATCCAATAAATGGGTTTGATAACGAAAGAGATATTGTTAGGAAAATAGCGTTATACCCCCGATTATCGTGACCTCTAAATATTTTGACAAGGAAATGGACGAGTTTATGAATGAAAGTTTAGTTAAATAAACAAATATTAAACTTTCTAACCAAAGCAGATATGCCTATTATGAGAAATGTCTCCATTTTCCACAATGTTATCAAACGTCGTCTACTGCAGATCTCTCAAAATGGACCTGCATGTTGAAAATGGCTAATTACAGATTTGCCATCTGTCATTCCCGAGAAAATACTAATAATAATCGTAAATGCATGCATTGTGAATTTTGTTTGACCGTGTGCACTTGAATATGTTACTCGGTTGATTGCTCTCGGAATAGTTTAGACCTTCGTGAATTTCCGTGTTATATTTTGGACATTCTTGAAACAGAAAATCTACATGAGTGTCTGTCCGGATTAGCCTGGGCATGTTTTAGCTGATCCCGGATCGATATTTTCCGCAGAGTATACAATATTGGTTATCTCGTTGGACGGTTCCCATATTATGGATACTCTTACACATATTTGCCAAAAGTTTCCATATGAGCGGGGCTCCAGAACAACCAACCTTAATCCTTTCCCACATACAGTAAATCTTAGAAGACGACTTTGGAAATATACAGACAAAAATGTGATTTATCACTTTATAAGAAAGTAAGATTATTGAATTTCGTAGCTAAAACATTGTGGCAAAAGGAGAAATTATTCATTAAGTAAACAGTCGTCTACCACGGAGGCGTGATGAAGCGTCTGTACATGAATAATGGTTAACGTTATTATTACACTGGTGTACGAAAAGAACTGTCTGCACATCCATGCTAACAATCCGATCAAACAAGTGCTTTACAGAAGTTCTTAACCCTTTTCATCATATAGACGCTTTCTAAAGCCTCTGCAACAGACGACTTTTTAATGCATATTTACAAAAGAAGGAATTGCTCAAAACGAGCAATTTCTCCTTTTGCCACAATGGTTTCCACTTTTAGTCATAGGTGATTAGTTATCTGTTCAATTATAGAGATTTTCTATGTGTTGACAAAATATGCTCAAAGTCGACTGCTGCATATATTTTGTTTGAGGGGAAGTGGTAAAACAGTTTGTGACTAATAAGCGAACAGTGCAGAGCCAGATCTAACGGCGTCGGTTCACTAGCTGATCTGAATTTGCACTGATATATAACGCCTTGTGATTGGCTGTCGCAGATTGTTTCCTATGCTTTATGATTCCCGGAGCACGGATCATTCAAAGCGAGCACTGACTAGAA
The DNA here is from genome assembly GCA_031471495.1 of Clinocardium nuttallii. Lineage (NCBI taxonomy): Eukaryota > Metazoa > Mollusca > Bivalvia > Cardiida > Cardiidae > Clinocardium > Clinocardium nuttallii. Next base: position 7,517 of record JAUELF010260708.1, on the reverse strand, counting down.
TAACTATCCAATGTATACATGTATATATAAACATTAACTGCTCCCCTTACGTTCACTAGCAGCAGTTGTATTCGCATCAGAAGAACGCCTACTCGCACTTTTTTCTATGGTTGACGCGGAAGGATACATTCTCTGTAAAACTAGGTCAATAAACATGGATTCCTCCGAGGCACACTTACGTAACCCAATTGTGCTTATTTTCTGAAGGCGACCAGGGTCACTTTCAAACGCGGCCATAAGTTCATGAAAGCTTTTTGGTCTCTCTCCGTCGCCTTCCTCTCCGACCGACCTGGTTCGTCGACGAACTAGTTCACTGTCATATTGCATACCTTTGAACTTTAAACGTTCCGTTTCAGTGTCCGAAACATTACGTTGAAATTCAAAGTAAGACCGTTTATCTGTCTTTTTGGGGCTTGGGCTTTCACCCGGATACTGCCATACAGGATACACCGGTGGTTTCGAAACGGGTGAATTCACATTTTCACCTTGTAACATGGACGACGACATAGCTACTGACGGCGCTGTTTGTACCTGTGTTGAATTAATGTCAAGTTTCTTTATATTTGCATCACCCTTTTGCAAGGATCGAAAACGCGATTTTGCCTCGTGTCTACTCTTTACAGATCTTGGCGTTGATAACTTTGTAGAAGTTATCGGTATTTGTTTGTCAATTCTATCACTTTTTGGCGCACTTAGTTTTTCGTGTATTTCACATAGATCCACTATATCAGGTGCGCTATGCGAATGTTTCAATTTGCTTCCTTTACCCATCTCGTCCTCACTCGAACTGAACAGATCAACCATTCTAGCAATACCAGTTGACAGCTTACGCTTTACTGGAAAACCCCTTAAATCCTCAGTAACATCGCCTAAATCTAACTCTCCGTTTAGACTTTTAACCATAACACTAGTGTCATTTTCGGGTTCAAAGAAAACATCATCAGTCTGAGTCTCAATTGTTTGTGTTTCTACTGTTCGCATCGCAGCGGGCATTGATTTACGATGTTCTGGGTTTACTTTTTTCCGGAACCTGCTTTTACCGTTTGACGATTTAGAGCTGCGTCTCACAACATTTCTGTGTTTAGTTTCACCACTGTCACTGCTCGACGTGTCTCTTGACAGATTCACCGACGTTGCTAATGTCGGCTTAAACTCTGTCACCATTGACATAAAATTATTTGAGACTGGCTTCCTGCAAATGTCATTAGTTTTTTCGTGTGATTGGAGTTTTATATTAATTCCGTTCGATCTATTTTTATAGTCCGTTCCTATACCATTGGTATTCGTTGAGGCAGACGCGCTGTTCATTGAATCTAGATTCAAATAAACCGAACTTTGAACAGGGTTTGCACGGAAGTTTGTAGACGTTCCCGTAGCAACGGATTCTAATTCCTTTATTGCTATATTATAACTGTCCTGAAGATCGCGCTGTGACTGACTGTCATGCTTAAACTGTTGCCTCGGTGGTTCATGATGTATAACGTTAGCCGGCGGTTGTGTCGAACAATTAATATTCGTTGGGGGAAATATCATTGGTTCATTGTCCGAGAAATTCACTGAACCTCTTGCTACGGTTCTACACTGTTTTGTAACCTCGTCTAACAAAACTTGAAATGACTTAGTAATGTCTTCAAACTCATTTTGTGTTTGTCGTTCAACTTCTTCTATTTGTGATTTGCGATGGACATTCTTTTGGGAAGGAAGAGATGTATGATTAATACTCACTCGATTGTTAATTCTTTCATTTTTATCTTGTCTATTTACTCGTAACGCTTGAGGAATTTCTTCTGCTCTTGCGGCACGATGCATTAAATTCTTGTCGTCAAGATTCAAACTTTCGTAAATTTTCTCCAATTCTGTTAATGCATCTTCAAGTTTACCACGTTTAGCATTATTAGGATCGTAACAGGGTGTAAAGTCAACACTGAAATACTTCTGTTCCGTCATTGGTGCAAACTTTCGAAGAGCGAGTAATATTGAATCCAACTTCCCTTCACCAGCTAACACAATTCTTGATTTAATTTGACTTAGTTTATGTTCCACTTCATGTGCAAGATTTTTAAGTTCTCCAACTGTTTGGTCAATCTCTTTAAAGTCTTTCTTTTGTTCTAAAACCCCTTTAGTATTACGTTCATTTGATTTTAAACTGAATTCTTCTACCTGTTTACATTGGAACTGTGCCATGCTTTTTGCAAATGCTCTTTGATTGGAGGCATGGTCATTACATGCTACTGCTACTAAACCGGTATTGATTAATTTTTCGGACAACACATCCGGATCTAAATGATAATTTCCGTTTATAATATATGGAAATTGTGTAAATTCTGGATCAATGTATGGCATTTCAGAAACCTGTTTGGCGAGCTCTTTTTGCATAATTGTAGTTGGCTGCTGTGTCCATGCCATATGTGTGTTATCATAGCCTGGTGATTCATGATTTTGATTTTTAATAGTCATACCTTGTTCTGTTTTCAGTGGTTTAACTTCCTTTGGAAATATGAATGCTTTGGAAGATTTGGTCAAAGGTGATCTCAGTGATGTATTTGCCGATGAACTTGATTCAGTGGTATCAATATTTTTAAAATGTTTTGGGCTTAGCGGCTTCTTCTGTAATGACGCTCGTATATCTTCTAGTACTTCGTCTAGCGCACTTGTGCTATTCTTTCTTATTTGCGCTGCATTTAATTTCAGCGGTTGTATTTGTGGGGTATTGAAAACCTTTCGTCGTTCGATTTCTGGCATAGCAAGTGCTGAATCTGATAACTTTCTATGTCTCAAATGGTTTGTATCAAAAGGAGATTGGCCGGAATGAGACGGAGAAAAGCTCGTTGTCATAACACTTTGTGGTTTTATATGTTGACCTCTGTTAGTCAATGCTCTATCGGTACCTTTAGTTGCAAGCTCTAATAAAGCATCGATGTCGTCAAACGCCATTTTACGGGGTAGATCTTCAGACTTTTCAAAGCTCGTCAGTCCTTCTATTTCTTTCCAAACAGGATCCTCTGAAAACGGAATAGTTTGCAAAGTCCGAGCTTTAACTCTCTCAATACTAATAAGGCCTTTGTCACTTTCCATGCTTGGTGACCAAACATCGGGCTGCTTTGCTTCAGATTTTTGTTCAGACTTTGTAATTGGTGGTGTTGCACGGCTACCTACAGTTATAGTCATAGGCTTCTTTTCAAACTTTGGTGTTAATGGGGGACAATTAGGGGAAACCGGGGGAGTGTGAGTCTTTTCCTGCTTTTTTGTGACAGCACGCCGAACGACCGTTGGTGATCTGATATTCGTTGGCGTTACAGTCTGAATATTCAAAGTGACGGGTACAGTGATTGGCTCCCATTTTTGAGCAAACGTCTCTGATGGCGTGACGGTCATTATCCTTACAGGTGACGACTCTCTCTTTGTGTCAGTCTCGCTCATGTCAGAGTCGAATTTCTTGCGCAAATCACGGAAATTGTCGGCAACAAGATCTTTTAGCTCATTTATCTCGTCTTCATAACGTGACATTCTCCAGGACTTGCGTACCCCACTGTCTGAATCCACGGCCATCGGTGGCCATGTTTGTTGGGAGTTGTTACCAAGTTCCGACTCACTCAGAGCCATGTTTCCGAGGCTTTGAGTGTGTTTCTTATGTGATTGGTCTACACCATGCCTCTTTCTTCGCTGGACTGCTGAACTCTCCGTCGTGAAGCTAGCCGCGGAGCTTGCATGTGTTAATTCAGTAGACCTATCAACGGTAATCGGCCGTGGTTCATTGACTACGCGGAATATTCGATGCAGGTTAGTTTCAGATGAAACAACCTTTGGTTCAAAGAAAAGCAGAGCTGAACCACTTTCTGGTGTAGCAGAATCAGATATGGAGGATGTCGACCGTGTCAAGCTGACCGATAGCTTACCTAACCCTGATGTATCAGTAGGGCTTAACAGTTGTCTTAATTCACGACGTATTTCAACAGGGGTGTCTGGAACACTTGTCTCGTGCTGATTAGCGTCGCTGAAAGTTTCGTACTCTTGAATAGTTTTTAAGATCGATCTTTCCGTAGCTTCTAACTCTGCTGGTCCAATCTTTTTCTCCCATTTCTTAATTCTCTCGGACACCTCAATATCATAGTCAACGTCAGAAAACATGCCAGCCTCCATGGACGGTACCGAGAGACTCTTACATTCCAAGCTTGAACCATGATTAATTTCCGGTTGAACATAAACAATATTCCCTGTTTGAGTGTTTAATACCGGATAAGGTGCAACGTTATCCTGGGCTTGAACATAGTGTTGGTGATGCACAAACCGCGTGTCTAGTGAATTTAACTGAGAGTCTGACTTGGATATATCTTCGTTGTAGTCATTAGTTCTACGTTTCATATGAGGACTGTATGTAGCGGAACCGGAAGCACTTATATGTCTGAACTCATTTTGATTAACACTTCTCTGGCTACTTGTGCTAGGCATTTGAGGGGCTTGTGTCTGAGAAGAAAATGCCTTTGGTACAAGTGAAGGGCTTGATAAACTACCAGGTGCTTGTAGTCTTGTTCTAAACTCATCGTGTATTGTTAGATGTTTTTTCATTGGTTCACGTATTACTTTCCGTTCAACAAGTTTAACTTCAGGCGCAGTGTTTGTAAAGTTACCCGATTGACGCTTAAGCTTACCGCTCTCTATCTCACTTTCGAGATATTGAATGTTCGATTCGATTAGTTCATCAAGTGAGTCTTCACTAGAAGAGTTAACCGACCTTGGATTTATTTCTATTTTGCCTACAGCCTGTTTTAGCGGAGCTGGTTGGCTAGATTTCACCTCTCGGAAACTTCTTAATTTAGGAGATTCACTTGAAAGTTTAATTCTCGTCGGGTTACGATTTACACTACTGTGATCACTTGTTTTTGAATAATTAACATCATTTCGTTTCTGCCTGCCAACTTCGCGCACTACTTCTACCCTTTGAACGCCCTTAGCTTTGGGAAGTTGAGTATCTACTTTTTGAATTTGGACCGGTATTTGAACTTCCTCATGTCGTACTGGTAAATAATCCGGAAGTTTTATTTGATTTGTTTTAGCTCTCTCACTTTGTGATTGGACAGGTACTTGTCTATATATATGACCATTAATAGTGCTTAAGTTGTCATTTTCATCATATTTACGTTGTCTGTTTTCATTGTATTGACTAACAGGTCTTTGGTCATACTGACTAAATCTTTTTTCAGCACTTCCATCCACCTGACCGTTACTAAATACACTATCATATGTCTGAGGCACAATATTCAACTCGCCCTTAGAAGAGCTTTCTTCGAACAGTCTTGAGCTCATCATCGCGCGTTGCCGTAAGCGGGAAATCCGTAGTTGCGGCGAACATTCTTCGTCACTGGTTACCGTCATATCCATACGTTTTTTGCGGTTGGCTTCCATCCTTTGAAATTTGGCTTTTTGAACACGGCTTGGTGAGTATCCCCTTGAATCTTTTGAAAATCCATTTTCTACATTCTGAAGCGATTTTCTGTTTTCAACTTTAGAATTTCTATCGCTTTTCCTAGATTTTCTGATAAGTAAAGGATTCTTGGTCCACTTTTGACTATTTTCATCCGAATTCGCAGATTCGCTTCCTGAACGATTAACACCAACATCCTCATCGGAACGATTAGCCGTGTACATCGAATGTCGCCCAGGGGGTTCCTTATTTTGACTCGTTTTGGTGCTTGAAGTTTCGTGCATTGAATTGCGCATGCGCCTTCGTCCGTGAGGACCTTCACTCTTTGATCTTCGTTTTGCCGCCTTCTCGTCCGCATCTCTCTTATTATACTGGCTTACCCTTCTTTCTGCCATTTCGGATGTTATTTTGCGTGGTAAAAGGGCTGGGGCTTTTTCCTCGTCTACTGACTGGTCTTCTGTTTTTGTTGATGCAGTAGAGTCTGTCGCCGGTTGGTGTTCATTGTATTGGATGGGTAAACTGTGGGTCGATGACGCCTTTGGTACTGGCGGTGGTGGTACATCGGGAGGTTCTGACCTTAAACCAGTTGGAACATTGTCTGTGATAAACGACTGAGGCCCGCAATAGGTGTTGGACTTTGGAGTGCTTGAACTCTTATGGCCAAGACTTCTTAGCTTCTCATCAGCACTCTGAAAGTATATGGAGATTATATATGAAAAACATATATGAACAAAATATATCAACACAGTATATCAGCCGTCCCGCGAGAAAACCAACATTATGGCCTCTGCGTAATGTATCGACCAGATTAGCCTGCGCTGTCCGTGCAGACTGATCCGGGCCGACACATTCCGTCTCCGAGAGATAGATGTATAGAGAAATTATTCCTGAAACAGAAAATCTACAAGAGGCGAAAAGTGTATGATCGGGTTAGGCTTCATGGCATGTTTAGACTGATCTGGGTCGATACTTTACGCAGAGACCACAATGTTGGTTTTCTCGCGAGACGGCTAATATGGTATTTTAAACGAAGAAGAAACTCAGATACATCGGGTGAAGTAATGATGCGATTTTCATTTCGCTAACAAGTGAAGGTGCCGCGATTTAAACCTTTACCAATTGAAGGTTCCGCGATTTAAACCTTTACCAAGTGAAGGTGACGCGATTTAAACCTTTACCAATTGAAGATGCACATCAACGGAGCTGCAGCAAACGACTTTTGAAATTGATCTTGGCTAAAGGAAAATTTGCTCAAATGGGCAATTTCGCCTTTTTTCTACACTGTATTAAACTCTTTTTAATAAAAATATTTTCATTCATAGAGATTTTCTATATTTTTATGCTGTATGTGTGTGTAAGGATTAATACTAGTTCTACTAAAGTTACAGGTTTTCGTCGGAAGTTATATATATGACTTTACTACGTCGAAGCAAGCGCAAGTCGCACTATGCGCATTATATGTTGTTTGGTGTTTTGCGCCGCATTCAACAATCTTTTTCAGTTATATCACGTCGTTTCCTAGGTAAGTTACTAATACTACTGGTCCATTTATGCTTACACCAGCTGGTCATTTGTAATGCATACCCGCAACCCTGGGCGCCATGGAGGGCAGACATTAATACCATTTTTTATAGATTTTGTCATGACCCGACCAGAAAGCCCCGACCTCCCGCACCCTAAGCGGACGATATACCTCTACACCATAGAGGCGGTTCACATGTTATATAACAAGACACACATTCGAGTGACGTAGGCCAGCAGCGTTACAGCCGACACCGATGTTGATGCATCAGCTCACAGATAAAATATGAGCCGTTTCACAAGAAAAGCCAACGTTGTCTAGTATCGACCCAGATCAGCCCAATAATGCCAAGCATGCTAACCCTGACAGACAATTTTCGCCTCATGTGGATTTTCTGTTTCAGGAATCATTACTCTATATCTTTATCCCCATGGGACGGAATGTGTCGGCCCAGATTAGCCTGCGCGGACTGAGCAGGCTAATATTGGTCGAAGCAATACCCAGAGTTCATAGTGTTGGTTTTCTCGTGGAACGGCTCATTTTATAATTATAGTGCAAACAATCTGTGTGGCA
>JAUELF010260696.1:0-20593 GCA_031471495.1 Clinocardium nuttallii | reverse complement strand
CCCCCGCAAAAGTCACGTGTATTTCATAAGACCATAGGGTAGCCGCACGGCAAACGCAAGGACACCGTACGCCCGACGTATGGTTGCCGTGGAACCGCTCTACGGCTCCGGTGTGTCTCCTTGCTACGGCGAACCTAGGATTGAAAGAAGTTATGACTCCGCGCTATAATCCTGTAGTCGTTTTAGCCGCCGCATATATCTCTCGATTTTGAGGGCCGGTCCGTAAAGCAAATGTGATGGAGTCGCAGAGATTAATGGCCGACGCACTCTGCCACCCGTTGCACTGACATATTTTGTTTTAACTATTGCTTATGCAAATAGAGAGTAGCAACAACGATCTGTATACGAAGCTGTGTTTCATCGTAACCCTTTCAAACTATTATACTTACTTTGGCGCCTCTGCAGAAGACGACTTTTGAAAACATTGAAAACATTGTGGAATTGCGCATTTCCATGTTTCATGATTGCAATAATTATACTTTAATTTATTGCGATTAACTATATTTATGTTTTCGTCTGCTGCATGCTGGAAAGGGTTAAAATAAAACTTTATGTATGTCAGTTTCCAGCGTCTATTGGATGCAACTCAGGTTTGATTAAGTCTGTAATTTAACTCAACTGTAACGTCATTTAAAAAAGAGGGCTATGGTGACCCATGAATCGGTCACCTAAGTTATGCCAACAACTTTGTCAATCACAATAACTTCTTGTGTGGTCAGGTAAGCTAGTACTAGAGTGTTAACAAGTGTTTTTTTAATTTTGTCTAGTGACCTAGTTTCTGACCAGACTATTGTCATGTGTTATACCTTGCCTAGATATCATCAAAACACCCGTTCTGATATTCCTTCAATTGAGCGAACATGACCGATATTCGAACATGGATTAGATATCATTAATACAAACATTCTGACACGGTTTCGGTCACAATTTCGGTCTCTAGAGTGATAACAAGGTTTTCCTTCAATTTTGCCTAGTTACATATTTGAACTTAGCCTAGATAGCATCGAGACAATTCTTCTGACACAGTTTCATCAAGCGTAAGGTAAAAATAAGGCATCCAGAGTGTTTACAAGATTTTCCTTCAATTTTACCTTGTGACCTAGTTGTTGACCTCACATAACCAAGTTTCGAGCATGGTCTAGATATCATCAAGACAAGCGTGCATGATACATTTTCAAGCTGCTGGAGCAACAATTATTGATTTGACCTTGCTTAAAAGTGGAAGTAGAGAAGTAGACGTGGAAGTAAACATCGGTTTTGTCCGGATCCGATTTGGTCCAAAATGACGGTAACCATTGTCGCCTGGTGAATTTTTTCTTGCATTATGCATGTTGCATGTAGAGGGTTTACAATGCAATTGTTGACGATGTACGACGGACGTACAGCGGAATAATGTGATCACAATAGCTCACCTGTGCAAAAGAAAATTTAAATCGAACTACTTGAAAAATAAATATTTTATTGAATAGTTTAGTCTATTCTACATCTTGAAACAGTTCAAACTCTGAGCAAACAAGCAACGCGGATCAAGATTTACACTGTGTGAAATATGAAAGTTGGTCAACTGATTGTATACAGAAACATACGAACAGACAGAGATATTGATAATGTCAAAATTGTCAAACTAGACAAACCTGTAAACGTAAACTTCATTACGTTTCTTACAACCGACTATAAGACGCTCTTGAATAGGATCATATGCGATACTACACGGAGACGATATGTCGTGTAGAACAATCCTATTTTTATAAAGGTTTGAAGATGACACTTGGTGGATGTTATCAGATCCACCACCGCACATATAGATGTTGCCTTCTGGATCAATGGCCATGCCAAGTATATCATCAATTGTGCGGTCTCCGTGTCCTCTATAAAACCATAATCTATCGCCGTTGGTATTGAATGCACTCACTTGTTTCTTTTCACCTATGACGATATTATTCTTGTTGTCTGGTATAATATATACAGGACTACGGAGTTCGTTGTTGAACACATCAATATAGCTATTTATTCTTCCATCTTTTACATTTCTAAACTGTATACTTATAGTATTCTTAGTGCTGTTTATACCGGGGAAGAGAACATGTTTACTGAACGATTCTTTATCTGACACCAAAATGGCGATAGTGGTACCAGCAACATGACAAATTCCTCTAGAGTAAAGAGACATATCGAATCCTCTTAAATATATTATCGTATCAGCATGAATGGCATATATTTCGACTCGACGATGATTCAAAGAGACGGCAACTTGTTCAATGTCTTTGTCTGCATCTATTGCACATAAGTCAACGGGTCGCCATTTTAATTTGTGCACAAACTGTCCATTCAAAAAACTAGTAAACATCTTTAAACTGCGGTTTGAACTATCCGCTGCTACAATCCGCCCGTCATTTAAAACAACGATACCGGAAATACAACACTCCGTCTCACCAGTAAGACACACGTTGTAATTAGCGTCGAATTTTAAAGTACGCTTTAATAAGCTAGCATTTGAATCACACTTGTCTTTCAGACTGGTCTTACTTTCATTGTATTTCATTTCATTTTGCTTAGTTTCGCTTTGTCGAGCTCCGGATACGGCATCATCTGGCTGACGATACGTCTCTGCAGATGTAGATGTGTATTCGATACGGTGCGTCTGGACCGATGCGTCCTTGTATGTGCGTAATGGCTTTGAACTCTTCGAATCTGTAAATAAAGAAGCAAGTACGTACAAAAGCGCTATTGCTTTTCATTTCATGTGAAATATGTCAAATTAATTACGCGAAATACATCCGCGGCCGTGCAAAATAGTCCCTGAAAAACCTTTGTGTGCATAGAAATGTGTGACTACCTTAACCAAAACGCATTGGATATATAACATTGAGTTTAAATTCATTGTAAATATGTATGTATTATGTATGCGCTGAAAATGTGCTTAGTATTTTGTGTAAATGATGCATAACAATATGCAGAAAACGCAAGAAAAATGCCTGTAGGGAATCTAAAAGTAAGATAGACCCGATTCGTGAACCATTCTTCTTCGTAGAGTTGTCGTTCTTTACACTCTCTTTATAGGTAGAGAGTATTCTTTCAAAGTCCTATATTTATTAAAACCAGTTTTATCTCAGTTTGTTCTAGTCTTCATTTGTTTCGAACCAAATAAACATCTTAAATCATATAATTAAATCTTGTTGGGCGAGTACAATTAGTTTTTGAGCATTTTTGAAAGTTTTTCAACGTGTGTCAATTTCTTTACCTCGTAGCGTAACATACAGTAGAAACAGTCTATACATTTTACTATAACAGACATAAATTCAGAAATATTGTATAAAAGTCTACACAAATCCAGACATTTTTAACATTTAAAGAACGTTCAGTAATGAAGAATTACTGTTAAAAAGACAAATCGACGTTATTTTGTGGTGATATTTTTTTATACTTTGGTTGAAAAAGTGACGTGTGCAAAACCAGATTTTCATTGGTTATCTCACACACAGTGAGAACAGTAGTAAACAGTGACGAGTACACAAATTACAACTCTACGCGGTCGATATTCGCTAGTCACGTGATCAACAGTTTTACCTAGAAACAGTTCATATTTTAGATATACATGGATGAACATTATTAAATGACTTCTTCACAAACCAGAACGTCTCTCTGAACATGGAAATAACATTCAGTAGGTTAAAATTACTGTTTAAAGGAGGATGCAGGGTGATCTAATCTCGATATTGACACATTAAAGTCTGCTGCAAGTCTAATAGCGACTCATTGTCTTCGTAAATAAGACACACACAAAAATAAGGATCAAAATAAAGAAACTGCAAATACTTAAAACATCGGAATATTTATTTCATTTTAGATGTGTCATAACTTAAGTGTTTTTAAACAAACGCAATTATCATATCTTAAAGACATTTAAATTTGCGTTTTTCTAATAATAACTCGTCCAACCTTGTCATTTCAGAAAAGCTTTTAAAAATATAAGTCGCCGGCTCCTGCCCGACGACTAATAATACCAATAGTATCTTAAACCGGGAACGATTTTTTTTTAAAATGTAGACTGGTTCCAGACTTCCTATGATAGTATGCAGTAAAATGGGGGAGAACTACCAGACTCTTGACTACCCTAAAGGGCACAATGAAAGTATCGCCTTGATTTATCTTGTGTTCGTATTACGTCACTGCGTAGTAAAAACAGATGGTTATCCAATATATTGGAGCAAGCATAAAACAAACTATAGAAAGTAGTACATTCCAGTGATAATGGCTATCTGCTCGTTTCCTTTTCTGCTTCATTCGCCATTAAATTTAAACATTTTTCTTTTATCAAGAAATAGTTGCGCATTCGTATATATGAAATCGATGTTATATATATAGGATTGGGAAACAAGCGTCAAAGACACTTAAACAAATTCCTTTCCTCAGATAAATTTGCATCATATTCAAAATTACATAGCATATTCATAGTGAGTTTACACGATATATGATAAATGAAATAATATTATACTATTGTCTCTATAGATCTTAATTTAAAACAGAAAATGTGTTTAGAATATCATTACTGTTATGTCACACCCAGAGTCCCTAGCAGCAAACAACGCACACTCGACAATCCTCATCCCGTACTAAATCTCTTGGTTGAATCAAAATGTTTCTGGCCGTTAAGAAAGATGGTATTGTTTGATTCGAACAATAGACGCTCGTCGCCAGAGTGAAGACAGTTGCTAGTAGGTGGACATCGAAGATTTGAGAAAAGTGAGTCGCAGGCAGTACGATATGATGGACAGTGAAGACGAAAATGATTGGCTGTCTTTACACTACCACAAGCACAGAGTTCAGTCTCAACTATATTGCGGCGATGAAGATCAAAGTTAAGTGAGCTGCATCCTAATCTCAAACGTGCTTGTTTGATTTGTTGCTTCCGACCACCGACGTTATATATAGTGTTATACTTGTTTTGTAAGCCGTGTTTCTTGATTTTAAAAGAAGGTAGGGATGGTGAGTTGCGGACAACAGGAGATAGTTCATTCCACTCACGGATAGTTTTTGTTAGGAACGAGAAACCATAGAGTGTGGTACGCGTGTGGATGGTAGGAACAGCATGTGTATATCGAAGATTGTAAGCAGGCCAATTTTGTTCGGGAACAAGGTCCGAAAGATAAGAAGGGGTAAGATGATTCTTCATTTTGTAAACAACAGTGAGACGATGCTTTCTTCTACGTTCGGACAAAGTGTCTCAACGGAGTTCGCTATTAAGCATGTCAGTATTGCACAGTTATTGTTACGATTCTAGCGGCCTCTATTTGAACTGCCTCAATGTCATTCTTAAGCTACTGAGAGCAGTTGTCCCATATAGTATCACCATACTCCAAAAAGGGTGGAATAAAAGAAATCTACATTCTCTCTAAGCTTGACCAGGATAACACAAACTTAAGGGAAATCATTCGCCTTTCTATTTGATGTAATTGCCTAAACCGGGATCGAAAAATGGACGTTTGCTCATTCGATATTTTGATGAAACAATAAATGATAAAGTGATTTTTGCAGTATACTCATGCTATAATTTCTAACACCTTTACCTTTCATCCTTCTCCACAGGAAACTCTATCCAAAACTATTTGAATAAACACTGAAATAAGTAATGAACAAATATGAATTGCCTTAATTTCCTCCATTTACGATGTTAACCCATTTCCACATTTATACCATTCCTTGGCCTCTGCAGCAGACGACTTTTAAAAAATAAATATGACAAAGCGTGAAATTGCTCATAATGATGTTCCATGTTTTTTAATTGATAATTTAAAGGTCGTCTGCAGCAGATTAATTTTATATGCGAAATTGTTAAACCCTTATACACTACCATGACTTAAGATACAAACCTTTATTGACAAAGGTTTAACATGACAGGGCGTATTTTCTATACAAATATTTGCTAGTTTAACTTTGTTGGTACAACAATAAAAATTAATCATAACCGCTTGTCCATTTATCTTTAGATTTAGTCTTATGTATCACTGTTCAAGATCAGTTTAACTCTAAATCATCTCAATCGCTTAAAACACAGACCCTGTCACGTTAAACATCATTGAAACCATTGTGACAAAAGCAGAAATTACTCAAATGAACAATTTCTTCATTGGACACAATAATTTCAACACTTCTCAACTATCATACTATCATTTATAGAGCTTTTCTATAATATGTAACCCTTTCAGGTTTAGTAGCATACATACATGTACTACTAACATATATTCCTCAAATACCGATATATATATAATTATATATTACTAACTACAGATTAATTGAGACCTAAACACATTACCAAGCTGTAATGGTGTGTATCAAATATTTGTTCTAATGTATGTGGATTTAAATGTACTTTTTTTTTCTTTTTCTTCATGTGGACGACATATTGAATCTTCTTTGTTATGCTTTGCGTCAAAGTTTCGTCTTGTCCTACCTGTTTTATTTCGAAATATTTGGTAGGCGTTAATTTGATAGGAAAACCTGATTTTGGCAGTCATCAGATCTATATACAGGCTAGCGAAGATTGTAAGATGTCATACCCTCTGATTCCCAATAATTTCCTAAATATCTACATAAACAGTGTCACAAAACATCTGTGTGTTAAGTGAGTTTTATGTAGTTTCTATAACTACAAAATTTAACTCCCCTGGCGGCCATTTTAATAGGCATATATATTATGATGTTTATGTTGAAAAGAGAAAGACCAACGATATCATATACAATTATGATTAAATCCATGCAACTTCACTCTCAGGCAAAACACATTTTAAAGAAAATATGTCAGTATTTACATTCCTTTGTTTTTCTCTACCTTCACGTACGCGCATGAACGATTTTAACGCGACCTTATATCAAACTAGCCAAATCGAAAATGATTGTCAAAAGACTTTACCGTTTAACTCATACAACAAGCCGCATCAGAGGACGTTAAAACTGTTATATTCCAACTCTTAATTAATAATAATAAAAAAAAAAGATTATTGAGTAAACATTGTGGCAAAACAGGAAATTTTATCATTGCATCTGTATGTGGGAAAGGGCTAAGGTGACATTCTCGTTTTGAAATAGGTTCACCTCAATATTTCTGAAGTGCCTCCTACCAAATTAGCTTAAGTGAAATAAACATGGTCAGTTGTCAAAGTTATATTGCATAGTATGTATCGTGCAATCTTTACAAAAACAAATATTCTGTAATATTTGGATGACTTTTAAATAGTATCACTATAACGATCTTCAGCTGACATACTACCAAAATAGCACAACCAAATTGAATGATCGTATAGCATGGCTTTAAAGGTCGGTGCATATGAGTTTACGTCGGTCAGCTATCTAGGACCATCATAGCTTCTTTTGTTTTATGATTATAATGACAATAAGTTTGATCCGAGTGTTCTCAAATACAACTAGAACTATCACTAGAGATGATAAATCCCTCAAAACAGCACCTTGACCTACACCATAACTTAATAAGTGAAGGGCCATAACTCTGTAAAATAACATGTAATTGTAAAACTTTTTATGATATGCCCATCTCCTCTTGGTATAGAAGCTTCATGTAAAATCCTATTGAATTCCACCCTGTGGTTTGTAAGAAATAGGCCGGACAAAATATGGCTTCAACACTTAATAAGTAAAAGGGACATAAATATGTGCAATAGCATGCAATTGTAAAACCTTCATGATATGCACATCTCCTCTTGATATAGAAACTTGTAATTTTTTATTGAAATCCACCCAGTGGTTTGTAAAAAAGAGGCCGGACAAAATATGGCTTCAAAATATGGCTTCCGACCGACACAGTGACTCCTATACATGAATATTAAAGATATTTGATACTTGATCCGATGACCTTTACCTTATTCGTGTTATTGTGAAGAAACGATGTTCTGTTTTCAGATAGCTCAACAGTTATACTGACATACAGTCTGAATATTATTTTTTCCTGACCCGACTGTACAGGCTAGGCCTGGTCTGGATGTTTGAAGGAAGAAGGTTTGATCCCCTAATTTATTACAGCTGATACGTGCATTATGTATACATGAACCTTTTAGAGGAAAATGATCAATAGTTCATTCCGACAAAATAACAAAGCTGTCCGTAAGACAGAGCGCTCGACTTTTTTTTATAGACAATAAAACAAAACCATTTTGCAGTAAAAGGCAAAGCAAGTCCTTGACATAGTTACCTTCTCTTGTCTACAGATGGGGTCATGATGGTAAAGTAGTATTCCAAGTTTCACAGCAATATCCTAAAGGTTTAAGTCAATTATTGGATTTTTTGTCTAAGATTTAATGTTTTCTATGTCGAAAAATGCCACAATTCTAACAAAAACCTTCACAGATGTATGTTCTCTTGTCTGTTGATAGTAAATGGGTATCATACATGTATAAGCTATATCACTAATGGTTTTGAAAATGCGGTGGAAGGAACATTTTTAATAATTTTAAATTGAAAAGGGCCATAATTCTTACAAAACCCTTGACAGAGTTATGTCCTCTTGTCTGTTGATGGAAGTAATGATAGTGCACAAGTATTGTAAGTTTCAAAGCACTATCAATTATATTTGTTTTGTAAAAGTAGGATGATACGAAAAACTTAACCAACATTTTAAGTCGAAAAAAAGGCTATAATTCTTACAAAACAAAGGCACAGTTTTGTTTTCTTGTCTGTTGATGGAGCTAAACTTAATCAATGTGTGACGCCGACACCAACGCCAACGCCGAGGCGAGTAGTATAGCGTTTTCTTCGAAACCAACATCATATAAGCGCATGATGTACACTGATTCCTGGAACGAGGTTCCATGCAAACGTTCTTTGTTTTCGAACAATACGTTATACAAGAGCGACATGTGGGCCCGTATTGTTCACATGAATTGGCTGGGTAACGGTGATACTTGACGCTGAACATGCACCACTGACTTGTTTGTTTCACCAATGTTTTCACCAATTAAAACAAAGGCATGAACATCAACGTTATAAAGTAGATTATGTCAGATTTGAAACGTTTTCACTGGCATCATATCAGTGAAAGTAGCCATGTCCCCATGATTCCATGATTCCAGCCAATGAGGATGTCTAGGACAATCCTTGTAAGACAGACAACGGTATTTAGAAACATTTCTGTGAAAAAAAGAGCTCTTCTTTATGAGAACACAACTCCCAAAAATTGCACCAGTCGCATACAAGGGAAGCTTCAAGTTACTGTAGTGTTTTTCTACTTATGAAGCTGGCTTCAACCATTTAAATGAGCATTTATTGGGGGGGAATCAAATCCGATGGATGATCTCAGAGGGGAATGTTATAGTTATATATATGAATATGTCAAAATGTGTTCAGGTTCTACTCCATGACATATTGTCTATGCGTTCTACATCCATGTTTAGTGTTTGAATGTATTTGAAAAAGTACCACCAATATAACATTGTGGCAAAATAGAAATGGCTGTATAGAGTAACCATATCGTTGACAAACTGAGTTCAAAGTCGTCTGCTGCAATTGTGTTGTATGTGAGAAGGGGTAAACCAACATTCGTTATTACCTTTAGACAAATCGATGTTTACGAGTTCTGTCGTGATACTTTTAACATCTTCCAAACGATTTGGCATTCCAATAAAATTACTTTTGAAATCACTATCAACAAGTTTGTTTTGGCAAAGAGAAAGTTGAACGTGGGTCGCGACAACGCTACTTTTCTCATCATCATTCAAAAACAACACAGCCTGTAACAAGTGTTCGTCTTTGTCTTGGAGCAAAGCTATGTTTTCATATTTTTGCAGAACTGAATGTGCCACTTGAACTTCTGTCTCAAACTTAGATTTATCGTCTGTCTCATCGAATCGTTTGAGAAAGTCTAGTAAGTCTGTCACAATACTTGATCTCAACTTCTTTTGCCTTTCATGTTCTTCGGAAATAGTATGAATTTGTTCTTTTTGCCGTTCCGTTATTATTTGTAAATGTGTTCTCTTATGTTGTACTTCGTTAAGCACGGATTTTACCGTTGTTTGTAGCTGTGATATTTGATTGCAATTTCTATGCTTTTTCCTTAAACACATTTGGCATATCAACTCCATATGATCATTACACATATACCCAAGCTGAATCTCGTGTATAGCACACAAAATGGAATCCCTTAGAGTTTGCAATATGTGCGGCGTAATGTTTAATGGAAGTCCGTCCTTATCAACCGTATTATGTGTCTTGAAAATTGCGTTATTTGTGTGCCTCTTTAAACAATTGTCACACAGCCAGTCCATACATTGTACACAGTATTTCACAGCCTCAACCTTTAAATCGTCCAATCGACACGAATCACAAATCAATTCAAATGCAGATTTATCTTGAAATTTAGATTCCGCCATTTTATATATGGTCACGTTATACAGAATGCTCTAGCTTATACACAACTCCAGATACATAACTAGATAATTATATGTCTCTGACAACACGAGCTAATTATGCGTCACCATGCAGAAGTTACACAGACCTCGTAATCATGTGACCGTTTTCGATAAGATATATGATCGCGTCTACAGGAAAAAAGATCTAATTTTAGAAATAGCAAAAATCGACAGATAAGCATGTACTTTGTATGGACCGCCTCGAGCTGGGAGGTCGCATGATCGAACACCGACAGGGTCATGACAAATACCTTAAAATGAGGATTGTGGTGTTAACAAATAAGACTTAATCGGTGTCAGGATAAATGAATCATTCGAATTTTGCTTTATTTCTTAAATGGGAGCTTCTTTTGATATGTTTACTACCGATCTGTTTTTATTAGGTTAAGGATTAAATACCATATCAAATATCACCACTTGGTATTGTATTGAACATTGCAGACGATCTTTATCGGGATTTTGTTGTGTCTGGGCCTGTACGTGCACCCCCGGTTTTATGACGTTGTTTTCAATAATGCGTCTGTCAACTATGAAAAGGTATTACACTTTTATGTTGAATTATATAAAACTGAAAAAAACCTCTAATTTTAGAAATAGCAAAAGTCGACAGATAAGCATGTACTTTGTATGGACCGCCTCTGGTGTAGTTTTAGAGCGTCCGCCTCGGGCAGGAAGGTCGCATGATCGAACACCGACAGCGTCATGACAAATACCTTAAAATGAGGATTGGGGTGTTAACAAATAAGGCTTAATCGGTGTCAGGATAAATGAACCAGTTGTACTGGTAATTTACCTAGGAAGCGCCTGGATATAACTGAGAAATTGTTAAATGCAGCGTTTAACACCATACAAGAAAATATTCGTATACATAACATAATTGCTTTGTCGTTATCAATGCAGTTTCAGTTATAATTCAATGCTAAACGCTCCGAATAGAGTTAAACTCGAGTTGGCAATGTTAAGATCATTAGTTCCCTACCGGTTGGAGACCGGTTTGGGTACAATAGGTTTGTTAGCGTCCGTCAGTCCGTCCGAAATTTCATGGCCGGGTTGTATCTTTCAAATGCTTGAATAAATTGTTATATAACTTCACACAGTTATTCTCCATAACTATATGATGCGTCATGCACATCACCTAGCCACCTTCTTCAAATGCCAAGGTCACCGTTTGTGCTGTAACAGTGTCCGTCCGAAAATTCGGGTCCGAAATGTATCGTCTACATGCTTGAATGGATATTGATATTACTTCACACAATTATACTCCATAACAAGAGGATGTGTCATGCACATCACCCAGCCACCTACTCCCAAAGTCAAGGTCATAGTTTGGGCTCAAACAACTACTTCACTAAAGTTATTCTCCATAACAAGATGATGTGACATGTACATCAATCAGCCATCTACCCAAAGGTCAATGCCGAACGTTGGGCTCAAACATTTTCCGTTCGTAATTTTATGTTCATGGTAATATACATCTAAGCACAAACGTGAGGGGAAAAACACTTTAACAATTGGCAATTCTAAATAATTATTTTGATACAGTTGATGTCTTTTCACAAACGTCAGTTGTAAAGGTGCTGAACTCTAGATAGAAATCAAAAATTTGAAATGTTGAAAGTTTGCAAATAAAGCGGATAGTGACAACAAAGTAAGAAATAAGTAATTCGAAACTATTTTGCTAGTAAATTTTGAAAAACTGTCAATTGAAAGTCAAGAAATGTTCAAAATTTGGCATACTGGATATGTCTACCCAGTACAAATGAAGCATAAACGATCCCTATTTAGATGTATATGGTACTGGAAAGTGAAATGATTACTCTAATCTTATCTCAGAATTATGATTCTAGTAGTTCAGGACTACTTTTGAACAGTTGTGTTTGCTTTGTTGATTAATTGATTGATTAATTGATTTATATTGACGGCATTTCAGTTAAATTAGGATTGCCAGCTCGTCTATAAGTTTGATCCATCGGTGGGATATTGCTAGTCAGGACGACATTATCAATCATCGGTATTCATAAAGCGCCGAGCTAGGGCTCGTATCCACTACCCTTGTTTGATAATTCCTATCGATACCAATTGAGCTACCGCCGCTCGACAACACTCATTGTACATTTGGATTTGGAACCGGGTGTCCCCAGTCGCGGCACTGTGCTCATGGTGAAGTGACCTTTCGCAAGCCACACTCCTAGCCTTCTTGTACAGGTTTGTTTTCACGGGGATTATAAATAAGTGATATTGCTGAAATAATGTTGAAACAGCGTTAAACCCCCATAATACATTTGGATATTATGACCGTAACAGTGCCACCGAACGCCCGACGTATGGTCGACGTGGAACCGCTCTACGACTCCGGTGCGTCTACTTGCTACGGCGAACCTAGAACTGAAAGAAGTTATGACTCCGCGCTATTATCATGTAGCCGCTGTAGCCGCCGCATGTATCTCTCGATTCCGGGGGCCTACGGTCGCCGTATTCTAGCCTTAAAGCAAATGTGACGGAGTCATTACCAGAGCCTACATTGTCTGTTTACATGTAATTGGGTCTAAGATGCATGCTTTTTGGCGATAATTAAATATAAGCCCCATTAGTCTTACGCCGATGTACCTGTGTACAGTTATAGAAGTTATAAGACCTTTAAACGCCATTGTATTTATATTATCCCGTTATAGAGAGTCAATTGGGCCCTGACTACTCAGTAGATGTGCGTAACGACTTAAATATGACAGGTAATCAAACGAAAGGGTAAGTTGCAGGCAGAAATTAATGACCGACGCACTCTGCCACCAGTTGCACAGATATATTTTGTTTTAAGTATTGATTATGCAAATAGAGAGTAGCAACAACGATCTGTTCAATAATCTGTGTTTCATCGTAACCCTTTCAAACGATTATACTTACTTTTGCGCCTCTGCAGAAGACGACTTTTGAAAACAAGGGGTAATTGCGCTTTTCCATGTTCCATGATTGCAGTAATTATACTTTTATTTATTGAGATTAACTATATTTCTGCTCATATGTTTTCGTCTGCTGCATGCTGGTAAGGGTTTAAATAAAACTCTATGTATGTCAAATTTAGTTTCCAGCGTCTATTGGATGCAGCTCAGGTTTGATTAATTCTATAATTTAACTCAAACTAGAACACATACGTAGCGTCATTAAAAAAAGAGGGCTATGATGACCCATACATCGCTCACCTTAGTTTTGCCAACAACTTAGTCAATCACAATAACTTATTTGTGGTCAGGTAAGCTAGTACTAGAGTGTTAACAAGTGTTTCCTTTAATTGTGCATAGTGACCTAGTTTCTGACCGGACTATAGCCATGCTTTATACCTTGCCTAGATATCATCAAAACACCCATTCTGATTTTCCTTTAATTTAGCCTCTTGATCAAGTCTTTGAGCGAACATGACCCATAATTCGAACATGGACCAGTTATCATTAATACAAACATTTTGTCACAGATTTCCCTTCGATTTGGCCTAGTGACCTATATTAGAACTTAGCCTAGATAGCATCGAGACAATTTTTCTGACACAGTTTCATCAAGCGTAAGTTAGAAATAAGGCCTCCAGAGGGTTAACAAGAGTTTCCTTCAATTCGACCTTTTGACCTTGTGGTTGACCTCACATGACACAGTTTCGAACATGGCCAAGATATCAACTAGCATGCATTACAAATGTTCAAGCTGCAGGAAAACAAATGCGGTCCCTAGAGTGTTAACAATATTTCCCTTATATTTGCCTAATGACCTAGTCAATAAAGGAACATTGACCTATATGTCAAGTTACGCCAACTACATCCGCGGTCATGCTGACCAATATAGTCCATAACAAACATTTGTTTGCGTAGAAATGCATTTAATATATGACATTGAGTTTAAAATAATTGTTAATAGAAATAGGATGCATAGGCAATTCTTGATTTGATCACTTTTAGGAACTTGACCTTGTTTGAAAGGAGATAATGCTAAACATCGGTTTGTCCGGGTCCGAACTGGTCGATTTACATGAAAACAAAGAAGGAATTTATTAGGTGTATTGTAACCTAATGGAGCCGTACATTCTGATAAACTTTCACAAAGATTAGATGTAAACATGACGGACGTACGACGCAAAAATGTTATCATAATAGCTCACCTGTGCAAACGAAAATTTAAATCGACTAATTTGTAAACTAAAACACTTTAATATATAGTTGTTTCTACATCTTGAAACAGTTCAAACTTTGATAAAAAAACAAACATATCAAGATTGACACTTTGTGATAAATAAAAGTTGGTCAACTGATTATATACAGAAACAGACAGAATACTGAAACATACGCAGAAATACTGATAATGTCAGAATTGTCACATTAGACAAACCTGTAAACGTAAACTTGGTTAAGTTTCTTACAAGCCACTATAAGACGCTCTTGCAAAGGATCATATGCGATACTGCACGGAGATGGGATGTCGTGAAGAACAATCCTATTTTTATACTCGTTTGAAGATGACACTTGGTGGATGTTATCAGATCGACAACCACATATATAGATATTGCCTTCTGGATCAATGGCCATGCCTAGAATATCATCAAGCTTGTTATCTCCGTATCCTTTATAATACCATAATCTATCGCCATTGGTATTGAATGCACTCACTATGTTCTGTTCACCTATAAGGATATTATTCTTTTTGTCTGGTATAATGTATTTAGGATTAAGGATTTCGTCGTTAAACACATCAATAGAGCTATTTGTTCTTCCATCTTTTACATCTCTAAACTGTATACTTATAGTATTCTTAGTGCTTTTTATTCTCGGGAAAAGAACATTTTTACTGAACGCTTCTTTATCTGAGACCAATATAGCGATTGTGGTACCAGTGACATGACAAATTCCTCTACAGTGAAGAGACAAATTGAATCCCCTTAAATTGCTTATCATATCAACATGAATGGCATATATTTCGACTCGACGATGATTGAAAGAGACGGCGATTTGCTCAATGTCTTTGTCTGCATCTATTGCACATAAGTCGACGGGTCGCCATTTCAATTCTTGCACAAGCTGTACATTAAAAGAACTAGTAAACAATTTTAAACTTCGGTTTGACCTATCCGCTGAAACAATCCGCCCGTCATTTAAAACAACGATACCAGAAATACAACACTCCTCCGTCTCGTCACTATGACACACGTTGTAACAAGCGTCGAATTTTAAAGTACGCTTTAATAAGCTGGCCTTTGAATCACACTTGTCTTTCAGACTGGTCTTACTTTCATTGTATTTCTGTTCATTTTGTTTAGTGTCCCTTTGTCGAGCTCCGGATACGGCATCATCTGTCTGACGATCAGTCTCTGCAGATGTAGATGTGTAATCGATACGTTGCGTCTGGACCGATGCGTTCCTGTATGTG
This sequence comes from Clinocardium nuttallii, assembly GCA_031471495.1. Classification (NCBI taxonomy): domain Eukaryota; kingdom Metazoa; phylum Mollusca; class Bivalvia; order Cardiida; family Cardiidae; genus Clinocardium; species Clinocardium nuttallii. The sequence goes on along the minus strand of JAUELF010260696.1, from coordinate 4,775 downwards.
CGCATTGGCTTTGAACTCTTCGGAGCGGAATCTGTAAATATAAAAGCAAGTATGTACATTTTAGCTATTGCTTTTCATATTAATACATATCAAACTACGCGTAACACATCCACGGCCATAATATCAAAATTCGTCCCAACCCAATTTCGTTTAAAATGACAGTCAACATCTAAAGGTAAGAGGTAACTCTTTTCATCGACCTGTAAACGTTTAGAGAAATGTGACAAGTTGAAGGCTAAAACTGGTTGATTTACATGGAAACAAAGAGGAAATTGAATTTGTGCAACGTGTCTTATACAAAACCGTTTTGTGTATATTGCAAAGTATAAATGTGGACTCAGAAAATCTTTTGTAAGATATGTATTACACATAAGTAAATTTACACATTTTAAGATAACAAAAAACGTTTAATACTACATACATTTTCTTTCCTAAAATAAATTCAACCATTTAAGTCAATGTTTCGAGCCATAGTAGCATTACTCTAAACTATTAGTTACAGTTGCAAATACAAGATTTCAAAAGCACTATCCAAATGTATCAACATATGCTTTCAAACCAATATGTCCTATCTCATTTAAATCAGAAATACTTCGCTGTACGAATATTGGACCTGAAGGGTCTTCTTGAATTGACCATATTCTCAAGTCAAGGTCAGAGCGGGTTATATGTCCAATGTAATCGCACGATATAAAAAACGCACTTGCTTAACATTCGGAGGACTCGATATCAATGCTTTTCTATATCGTTTGTTTATTTATATTATTTAATACCGAAATATTTGGTCGGTGTTAATTTGATAGGATGACGCAAAGGTCAATCAATATGAGAAAACCTGTGTGGGGCAAACATCAGATATATGTACATGCTAGCGAAGATTGAAAGATGTCATACCCATTACTAATAATGTCCTACATATCTACATAAAAGGTGTCACAAAGTGTCTGTGTTGAAGTGATTTATTGTTGTAGTTCCTTGAACTACAGTCTTTACTCCTCATTGCAGCTATTTTAAAAGGCATATTTCTTATGATGTTTATGTTGAAAAGAGAAAGACCAACGATATCTTTTAAGAACAACATCTACAATTACGCGATGTAACTGACGTCATATCATTACAACTTGATCTCTTCGAAACAAAGATGGACTGCACATAACTTTCTGTTCTATATTAGTAATCTTGATGAAGACCAAGTGGTCGAAGATTCGATATCGTATACAATTATGATTAAATCGATGCAACTACACTCAAAAATACAATTTTAAAGAAATACGACTGTCAAAATTCGAATTCCTTTGTGTTTATTTATTTTCACGTATGCGCATGAACGGGTTTAACGCGACCTTTTATCAAAATAGCGAAATCGAAAATGATTTTCAAAAGACCCAACCCTTTAACTCATACAACAAGCTGCATCAGGGGACTTTGAACATGTTATTCAAATATATTGTAACTCTAAATTAATAAAAGTAAAAGAACAATGATTGAATTAAGTAGAAAACATTGTGGCAAGACAGGAACATTTTTCATTGCATTTGTATGTGGAAATAAGTGGGTTAAGGTAGCAATCTCGTTTTGAAATATGTTCACCTCAATTTCTCTGAGGTGGCCTCCTACCAAATTTGATAACGTGAAGTAAACATAGGCATCTGCAGTTGTGACAGTTCTATTGTATAAAATGTATAGTGCAATCTTTACAAAAAGAATATTCTGTAATATCTGGATGACTTTTAAATAGTACCACAATAACGATCTTTAGCTGACATACTACCAAAATAGCACAACTAAATTGATTGGTCGTTTAACATGGCTCTAAGGGACTGGTACAGATGCGTATACGTCGGTCAGCTATCTACGACCACCGTAGCATTTGTGTATCATGATTATATTGACAATACCTTTGATCTGAGTGTTCTCAAATAAAATCCAAGCTTCACAAAATCGGTTTCAGCAGTCACAGGGTTAAATACGATATATTATACTCGATCCGATGCCTTTACCTTAGTCGTGTTATTGTGCAGAAACGACGTTCTGTTTTCAGATAGCTCATGACCCTATTTGTAATTGTTGTTGTCATAATCAAACTTTTAAACGTCTGAATAGTTATATTTACATACAGCCTGAATATTAATTTATCCTGACCAGTCTGTACTGGAAAGCCCGGTCTGGTCCCCTAATTTATTGTAGCTGGTTCGTGCATAATATATACATGACCCTTGTAGAGGGAAATGATCAATACTTAATTCCGAAAAAGATAACAAGCTGTTCGTAAGCAGTAAAATGCAAAACATAAATAGCAGTCAATAATTGGATTTTACTCAGATTCAATGGGGGTGTTTCTATGTCGGAAAAGGGCCATAATTTTGACAATGTTTGTACATATTTATGTTCTCTTGTCTGGTGATGCATGTTATGAATAGCATGGTAAATAGGTATCGTAAGTGTATAAGCTATATCTAAAGTGGGGTGGTACGAACAACTGAACCAAAATTATAGGATGAAAAATGGTTTTCAAACAAAAGGATATGGTACACTTAAACTTATTGGTTTAACGCCATCGCCGAGGCGAGTAGGATAGCTTGCTTTTTCTTCGGAACCAACATCATTTAAGTACATGATGTTCACTGTTTCTTGGGACAACGCTCTCTTTTTTCGAACAATACAAGAGGGACATGTGGGCCCGTATATATTGTTCACACGAATTGGCTGAGCATCGATGAGACTTAATGGAAAACATGCACCATCGACTCGCTTTTTAACAATATTTAAAAAAATAAACCTTGAAATCCATGTTTAAAAAGATAGATTATGTCAGATTTGAAACGATGCACTGCCATCGTACCAAAGAAAATTGCCCAGTCCCCCTGATTCCGAGTTTACAATAAATTAATATGTCTAGGGCAATCCTGGAAACGGGTCTATTTAGAAACATTTCTATAAAACAGAGCAGTTCTTTCAGAGAATATAATTACCAAAACTTGCACTAGTCGCATAGATAGCACATCCAGTGACTGTAGTGTTTTTCTACTTATCAAGCTGGCTTCAACACTCTTGGTAGAGGGTCACAAAATGAGCATTTCAAATCGGATGGATGATTTCAGAGGAAAATGTAATAGTAAGTCTATGAATACAATGTATATAACAAATATCTTTCAACCAATCAAAACAAGTGGGTTGAGGTTCACCATCATTTCATATAATCTTTGGATGCAGCTCAGGTTTGATTAATTCTATAATTTAACTCAAACTAGAACACATACGTAGCGTCATTAAAAAAAGAGGGCTATGATGACCCATACATCGCTCACCTTAGTTTTGCCAACAACTTAGTCAATCACAATAACTTATTTGTGGTCAGGTAAGCTAGTACTAGAGTGTTAACAAGTGTTTCCTTTAATTGTGCATAGTGACCTAGTTTCTGACCGGACTATAGCCATGCTTTATACCTTGCCTAGATATCATCAAAACACCCATTCTGATTTTCCTTTAATTTAGCCTCTTGATCAAGTCTTTGAGCGAACATGACCCATAATTCGAACATGGACCAGTTATCATTAATACAAACATTTTGTCACAGATTTCCCTTCGATTTGGCCTAGTGACCTATATTAGAACTTAGCCTAGATAGCATCGAGACAATTTTTCTGACACAGTTTCATCAAGCGTAAGTTAAAATTAAGGCCTCCAGAGTGTTAACAAGAGTTTCCTTCAATTTGACCTTGTGACCTTGTTGTTGACCTCACCTGACCAAGTTTCGAGCATGGCCTAGATATCAACTAGCATGCATTTCAAAGTTTCAAGCTGCTGGAAAACAAATGCGGTCTCTAGAGTGTTAACAATATTTGCCTTCGATTTTCCTAGTGACCTAGTCAATGAAGGAACATTGACCTATATGTCAAATTACGGCAAATACATCCGCGGTTTGAGTTTAAAATAATTGTTAATAGAAATAGGATGCATAGGAAATTCTTGATTTGATCAATTTTAGTAACTTGACCTTGTTTGAAAGGAGAAAATGCTAAACATCGGTTTGTTCGGGTCCGAACTGGTCGATTTACATGAAGACAAAGAAGGAATGCATTCTGTGTAGTGTTACCTACAGGGAATTCCATCGAGTATTCCAAATGAATTGTTGGGTTGCTTACCCGTTATATTTCGATTCAAAGATGAATGATTCAGTCAAATTGAATTGGAAAAGTTATCATGAACTGCAATTGTCAATCCGGAAACACCATTTGATTTTATATCCCTGTGATCCATGTAACATGTGTGCAAGTTTAGTGCTTTAAATCCAAATTCTCACTGTCCCGGGCTGAATAGTGATAGTTCGGGAGAAACCTTGTCAATCCGGGAAGACAACATCGGTGGCACAGTTGAAGTTTGGGATGATACGTAATGAACCCTGCTGTTCCGCTATAGCGAGTATATGAATTGTTCTAAGCAAAGGGTCCACAAGAGATATTTTTAATTAGAAGGTAAAGGGTTCCTCCTTTGTTCTAAAGCAGAAAGTTGCTTGAAAAGACTATTGTGTGGTGTAGGGAAAGCCATAAGGCACATTGGTAAGTGTACTGGACGCCGTGAATTGGCTTGGATCTAATACATATCCTTAATACGATCACATACTAAAGCAATATGTGTTCAATTGGTGTAATTATTATTAGTATACCACATTTATATAGCACTCTTATCATAAAATATATACGTTCAAAAGTGCTGAACAGACAAATACCTGTATACATAAAAACAATCCATAAAAATCATCATAGGATTTAAAA
>JAUELF010260685.1:0-11366 GCA_031471495.1 Clinocardium nuttallii | reverse complement strand
ATGCATTCTGAATTCACTCATACGTTCATAAACTACAAAACAATTATAACATCATGCACATACATGCATTCTGAATTTACTCATACGTTCATAAACTACAAAACAATTATAACATCATGCACATACATGCATTCTGAATTTACTCATATGTTCATAAACTACAAAACAATTATAACATCATGCACATACATGCATTCTGAATTTACTCATATGTGCAACAGCTGTTAACATACGTGTTTTCCCAATAGAATATGACCTATACAATAACATTCCCCGGATCCAAACAGAGACGCCGCGTCCAGGATTTGGTGAGCGCGTGCATCCACACTCCAGTACCATGCAGTCTTCACTTTTCACCAATGTGTTATCTGTACATAAATATATACAACAATCAGTTTTACTCAAATTTAACTTTCACCGATTCCTGCATACAGACGCTTTCTGACGTCTCTGCAACAGACGTCCTTTGAAAACATTGTGGCAAAATGTGAAATTGGTCATAATGAGCAATTTCTCCTTTTGCCACAACGTTTTGAATTTTCTTTCAATAATTGTATTTTTCATTTATTATAAAGTTTTTATTGTTTTGACTAAATCTTTTCAATTTTGTCCGCTACATACTTGTTATGTGTGGGATGTGTGTGTTAAATGAAGCCAATCGGACCGTAAATAAGACCCCACATCGCCAGGCGTGGCTGAGAGTTATGTAAACACAGACCATTTTATAATGCTGGTAAAAACTATATGACTGGTGACAATGGTTTCAACACAAAACGAAATGTCACTGGCGTTAAGAATATTCCAACATGCATGTACATTCAATCTGTAGTAGATGACTTTGAAAACTTCAGGTCAAAATATGGAAACTTTCTGTACATAGATATATATATAAATATTGAATAGATCTGAATACATTGTGGTAAAATTAGAAAGGTCTCGTGTTGAGCACCGTCTCCTATAGTTACTAAAGTATTTACTAAAGTTGTCCTCTGCAGAGGCATCAAAATCCGTCTGCATGTTAGAAAATTAACAAAATTTCGCACGTGCAGATACATTTTGACGCGATAACAGTTCAGCAGACTACTTTTGAAAGCATTGTGGCTAACCGAGAAATTGATCCCTTTGTCACAGTGTCTACAACTCTATTCAATAGTTACAATTGATTCGAAGATACTTTTGATATGTTTGCCTAGCTGTGTTGAATGTCGGCTGCTGCAGATCTGGTAGGTTTAATTATTTAGCGTTTTACGCCGCTTTCAACAATTTGTCAGTGATGTCACTATGTATCCTGGGTAAGTTACAAGTTATACTGGTCTATTTATCCTGACACCTGTCAGTCAGTCAGTTAGTCGTAATACTAACCCCGAATCCCTGAGCGCAAAAGAGGGCAGCCATATATTCCATTAAAGTCTTTGGCATGACCCGGTCGGGGATCGAACCCGCGATCTCCCACACCCGAGACGGACGCTCTACCAATACATAACTGACGCATTTGTTGTAAGAAGGACAGATTTTTAGATCATATATATAGCAGAGAGAAAGGGTTAACCTTTGTTGTTTCCGTGGTAAGAGTATCCGTTCATAACAGTCGAGACCTTTGTCACTGACAAACATTTTCATCAATGTATGCAACGGCATTATGTGCCATATATTGTGATAGATGACCTTTAGATGGTTTAAAGTTTATATTTAAACATGTTTATTATAAATGAATAGTATAACAGAGGAATACGTACATGATGAACAACCGAAAAGGACGATATCGAAATGATTAAACTTAATAATTACTCGTGATTAATCAACTATTGACATGTGATACGAACAAAGATGTCATTTGAAAGACAGATACTTATACTTTAAACGTATTTATACGTTTATGAAGAGATCGTGAAGAAATGATTGAATGTGGCTGCCGAAATGTCAACCCATTCAAACATATAACACATATGAGCCGTCCCGCGAGAAAACCAACATTATGGCATCTGCGTAATATATCGACCAGATCAGCCTGCGTTATCCGCGTAGACTGATCCGGGCCGACACATTCCGTCTCCGAATGATAGAGGTATAGGGAAATGATTCCTGAAACAGAAAAAAATAAAATATTAGAAACGTGTCTGTCCGGGTTAGCCTGTGCGGCATGCTTAAGCAGATCAGAGTCGACACTTTACGCAGAGACAACATTGTTGGTTTTCTCGCGGGACGGCTCATATTTAGCACACGACTTTGAAGATATAGAAGCTCACTAAAGATTAAAGAGCAATGTTTTCCAACATTGTTTGTTGTTGAGACGTTCAGAAAGCGGTTATTTGTTGGAAAGGGCTAAAAAACACACGAGGTTGCTTTCCCAAAAATCTAGGGTTCCATTTTACTAGTAGTCATTAAGAAGCGTTATTATTAACTGTTTGATAGATTGATTGTTTTGGTGTTTTATGACGCTTTCATCAATGTTAGTTATATCACGGCGTTTTATGGGTACGTCACCATTCCTACTGGTCAACAAATCCTGACACAAGCCAGTCAGTCGTAGGATAACCCCGCAACTCTTAGCAACAAAGAGGGTGGCAGCCATTATTAAAGATTTAAAAATATTTGGTATGACCCGGCTGGGGATCAAACCCTCGATATCTCGCACCGAGGTGAACGCTATACCACTACACCACCGAAGTGGTGCGGCGTAACTCATTCAAATTAATTATTTACCTCCTACGTGTACATCATGCTACAATTAAACATAATGTAGATATATGACTATGTATGAAGTCAGCAATTAGTCCTAATTCATTATATCACTGTCAAGGAAATCCATTAACCGCTTCCGTCCATAACTATGTCGGCATGTTGAGTAAAGAGACACAGTCTAAGGATTCCATTTATCATTCTGATATAAAGTGTTAAATCGGTACAGAGTGTTCAACGTCTATCAACTTACATATATCCGTCTGTCCCTGTGAAAAGAAACAAACGGACCTTTGCGGAAAGAATACACCGAGACCAGTCTGTGCATTGAACACAAGTACATGCCGATCTGAACCTACACCAGATCCCAAGATAAGTTGTAAAGTGCTGGTTCTGATATGTATGAGTATGACCTGGTCCTTTAATTTATATTCGATTGATTCGCTACATAAGTGTTTTTCATTTTCACATTGTTTATAAATAATATTCGAGATGGCTGTTATAATGTCGCTTACTTGTTTGTATGTTGTTTCACGCCGCTTTCATTAACTTTTCCTGTGTAAGTTACCAGTACTACTGCACAATTTATCCTGACACCAGCGAGTCAGTAATAATGCTTACACCTGAGTGACAAGGATTCTAAGGCATTGCTATGACCCGGCCGGGAATCAAACCGACGACCTCCGCCGATCGCTTTACCACTTCACAACCGATGTGGTAAACTTCGATACCGGTAGCACCGACAAATACAACCCGATGAAGATCACCTCGATGATGTAGTGGTAGGGTTCAGCCTTAGGTTGATTGATTGATTGGGGTTTAACGCCGTTTTTAACAATTTCTCATATCATGGTGGCCAGTTTACCTACTCATGTGTTTCGTGGTTTTCTCACACCAGTACTCCACACAACAATTTTCGCAAGCAACTGGCTGCTTTTCCACATAGACTAAGCCCATCGGCCTTGGGTAAGGGATGTCGTAGGCTCGATTCCTGGTCGGGTAATACCAACTACTTTAAGAACGGTAGTATTGGCTGCCCTACTTAGCCTAAGGGTTTCGGGTGACTGGCAGATGTCAGGGTATGAAGTAAACGACTTTAAAGACGTTTTGGCAAGATGAAATTTTATTTATCATGTGTATTTGCTCATTCACAACGTTTTCAACTCGATCAAATGATAGAGATTTTCCATTTGTGTGCCAAACGAAGCGGTCGTAATGGTCAGCCCACACTCTAGTCTGTAAAAGTAGCCATCAGTAACCTCGGGCACAAACCTTTAAGTATAGCCCACTCGTAAACAGTCTTTCCCCTGTTTGCACGCTCTCAATATACAGACGCTTTCTGACGCTTCTGGAGCAGACTACATTTAAACTCATTGTAACAAAAGGATATATTGCTCAACTCTTTTCAATAACAATATTTTCACATATGATCCGTCTCGCAAGAAAACCAACAATTTGATCATAACGTATTGTATCGACCCATAATAGGCTGTGCAGTCCACGCAGACTAATCCGGGCCGACACATACCGTCTCATAGGTATAGAGTAATGTCTACTGAAACAGAAAATCCACAGGTGGCGAAAAGTGTCAGCCCGGGTACGCCTGCGCGGCATGCTTAGGCTGATGCGGGTCGATACTTTACTTTCCACATTATTTGTTTTCTCGCGGCACGGCTCAATTATAGACATTATCCATAGTGTCTGTCGTGTGTTTTAAAATTAGTCTTCTGTTTAATTGTTGTAAGTGTTTTAACTTGTTTCGCTTCCCTTGGTTAGCGAACATGTTTGAGTAGATATACGTAGTATTCTATTACATTGTAAAGTAACCTTTTATACTTAACTGAATATATAAGACACTTTATAACTCATGGACCGCCTCGGTGGTGTATTGGTAGATCGTCCGCCGCCAGGTCACTGGTTCGATCCCCGGCCGGGTCATACCAAATACTTTAAAATGGTAATAATGGCTACCCTCCGTGGCGCCCAAGGTGGCTAGGTTAGCATTACGACTTAGTTCGACTAAGTGCACCAGTAGTACTGGTAACTTACCCAGGAAATGCCGTGACATAACTAATGAATTTCAGAAAGCGGAGTAAAACAGCAAACAATCAATCAATCAATTTATATTTTGAAATGTCAACACCACATGTTGCCTATGCTATCACCTTTTAAAATTCATTTCAGCCAATTGTAACACGACTAAGAAAAGTGCATTATTGAATAAAACAAAACAGATTATATAATCACTTATATCCCACTGTGAATGCATTCAAAACCGACTTCCGCGATAAAGACACCAATACATGGTTTGTTTCAATTGAAAGGTCACAACATATTGCCGCATTTGAAAAGCTTTTTTCTCCATACAGACGAACACACTGTAGCGCCTCTTGCAGCAGACGACTTTCGAAGACATTATAGGAAAGGGAGACATTTCAAAAACGATGACACTCTTCACCTCCACTTCAACAGTGTTAGCTATCTCCCCATTTCCCCAAAAAGAATAATTCATTCCCCCGAAATAATAATAATAATACTTATAATAATAACAATAATAAAAATAAAACCGAAATAATCATGATGATAACAAATAATAGTAATAATAATAATAAAAATTTAAGATTCTTTAATTCGTAATACAAGGCCTCCAGCCCACAATACAATTATAAATACATATTAGTTTTAACATTGCGTGACGTGTTTTATAGTATTGATGGAAAACAAATATATATTATTATTATAGAGTATTCAATTTAGATTAATAAGATATTTTCAAACTGATAATATCCAAGCAAGAGTTGGATAACTCATTATAAATATATGTCAATTGTTATATATAAGACATGAACGTAAAAATACGTAATACAAATAGAAATATTTCTTTCTCACAATGTTTTCAATAATGATATTAAACGTAATGATAATAGAAGAAGAAGAATGAATTTATTTCAAATGTAAGTTCAATAGGCCACATGTTTTAGACAAAGGCAAAATGTCGTGTCATAAACATTGTTGTTTATTCGTAACAATAAACAATAACACACAGACGAGTCTGATGTATATCATTACAGTATATTATAGGTCACTGCATGAGAAAAGATTCAAATTGTCAACTGGGAACAGAGTACGATCAGATAATTGTGTCCACCTCTCATCAGAATCGTCACAAGTCGATTTAACCGTTTAACACACTTGTGTAAGCAATATGTGAACAGTGTATATCCAGAAGCTGATCTGGGTCTACACTGTTCTCCAAAGCCAACTCGTACCTTTTTTCCGATACACCGGCTCATATAATACGAGTGTTGATAAACACACACAACAGCACTATTCACTGACATTTACATTGATCGTTAACTTTTTTTGAGCTGTATAGATACACAATACCCTGGAGAACCCCCAATACGTTACGAGACGCCTGTCAGCGGGTGCCAAAACCGCCGACGTAAAGTGAATGTATCATGTTTAAATGATCGTTATAGTTTTGTCATTTTAAATGAAAAGGAATTATTGTCAACATTACAGACGAGAATATATAGAAGTGTAGAGTAATGTGATGAAGTTTATGTCACCGACAGACTCGGAATACTATGAACTGATAACATTTATTAGGTATGTGTATTAACACCTATTTATAATTATTTTCTAATTAATGGATCCAATCAATACCAATCTATTTTTAGACATAATACATGAAGTACGTGTTTAACCATTTTACACATGCAGACATGCATTTCTGACGCATCTGCAACAGCAGACGACTTTTGAAATATTTTTGAAAAAATGAGAAACTTCTCATAATGAGCAGGTTCTCCATCTGTCACACTGTTTGTAACTCTCCTGCATAAGTATGCTCTCATTTATATAGATTGTGCATATGTTGTCATATCCGTCGGGTACGGGTTTGCTGTATGTGGGAAAGGGTAAACGATATTGACATGTAGGCCGTTTTGCACGTACACAAGCTGTACTGACTAACTGATATGTATACCTATACATAAACATACATTCGTGTGGACAGACGGACATCGGGTTTTTGAAAGAGACAGAGCGAAGGGAAAACAAATACAAATCAAATAAACATACCTTATCATGTCTGATGGAAAATCATGTTTAAAGTATTTGATATTTACAAACTATTTCTGCAATAGGAAAAAGTTATTCCATTTCTGAAACAGACGACCGCTGACGCTCGTGCAGCACGGCTTTCGAAAACATTGAGGCATAATTGAGCTGTCCCGCGAGGAGACTAACACTGTGGACTCAGCTTAAAGCATCGACCCGGATCAGCCTAATCATGTCGCGCAGGCTAACCCGGACAGAAACTTTTCGTCTCCTGTGAAATTTTTGTTTCAGGAATCATTTCTGTATACCTCTATCCCCTGAGACGGAATGTGTCGGCCCGGATCAGTCTGCGCAGACTGCACGTGGTCATATGGAGAAATTTCTCATGGATAAAACATTATTAAATTTATAGAGATTTTCAATAGTTTGCCATAGATCTTTTCAATATCGTCTTCTGCAGATTTGCAAAATTTGGGAAAGGGTATATTTTAAAAGAAGTCTTACTCGAGTCGATCGACTGCTCTTTTCACCAACAATGTTTTAAATTTAGCATCACAATGATACCCCTAAATTACACCAAAACTTACATTATGTCTTTCTATATTCATTTGACAAAAATAAAAGCAGATATATCAGTTTCTGGCTTGTTTACATAGTGTTGTATCGTCTTGTTAATAAACCCTTTCGCTGCCAAAAGCTATTAAATCGTGTTGTAAACAATGCAGATTCAGATGGGACAGCTGTCTCTCCTGAACTCAGCATTGTTTGCCTCTTTAACATTATTTTTTATCAAATTTTTGTTGGATTAAAAATGGAGTGGTCCAATTTTCAACACGGAAAATTCGATTTGGTGAAATTCGGCAGTGGAAGAGTAAAACATGGTCTTAAATATATTACAATATAGCATTTTCTAAATGCCAGAACAGACGTATGTACTTCATTTTACCGATAGGTGACTTGGGGTTTTATTTGTTGAATGAAAGTAAAACAACCGAGGTATTTGAAAGCCATTACGCGTGGCCGAGTAACAAAACTATCTAACTGCCGATAAAAGAACGAGTATACATTTTCACTTTCCCTCATGCGGACGAATTCTGACACATCTGAACCAGACGTTTTTGGGAAACATTGAAGGAAAAGGAAAAAAGAGAAATCACTCTCTTTGCCACAATAATGTCTTCTCCATTCTAAAAGTGTACCTTAGAGAATATTCCAATACATGTATATACCTTCAGATGTTTTCGAAGGCGTGTGCTGCAGATTATGCATATGTGGGAAAGGGTTAAGTAACATAATAACATATCTATATACACACAATAGTTTTTCTTTCTCATTGTTTGGCGTAAAACTTGTGCTTTGTTTTCACCCATTTATGATTGAATTCAAGATATGGCAGCGTAAGGCCAAAATGTATGTTACGCCGCGGTTGCTCTGTGGTTGAGCGTCCTCATTGTGAGCGGTACATAGTGGGTTCAATTCCCACCGGTCTCATACCAAATGTTTTTGAAATTGTAAAAATGACTTTCCTACTTGACCCTCCCTCAGGATTATGGGGGTAGCGTTTGTTTCAGCATAAAATAACTACCATTTATTGAGATTTTCCGTAATTATTTTGCCTATATGTTTTCTAAGTTATCTGCTGTGCAAGGTTGACATATGTGAGAAAGGGAACACATGGGTCAAGTGACTCGAATTATGTCATCAGGGTCTTTGTGGTGAGCGAAGTGCAAGACGATCATGCCTTTCGGAGCAGTCTGATCCAGAATGTGATCATCATGTGGTTAATTTCAAACTCTCCGATGGTTTACATATGATTTGGCCGAGCCTCGAAAGCATAGGCGATGGTTAAACCAGGGTGTTTTGAGTTCGAAACCAATCTCGGCCAGCATTATTTCCGACATTTAACAAAGGTTAATATACGAGAAGCGAAATGTGTCGTCCACCAATCGGCCAACAGTCATGTGAAATAAGCAGTCAGCTTGGTACTTAGGTGAAACGCCTGGAAACACATGAGTTGGTGAATTGATCGCAGTGATATAACTTATGACTGCAACTTGTTTAAAACGGCGTTAAAACCCAATCAAGCCATCATCGATGAAACCCTGGGACATCGGTTCGACCGCCAATCGCCGTGTTCATGGTCGAATGCCCTTGGACAAATCACACTTTCTAGCTGAATACTGATTGGTTACCAAGGGGTCGTCAATAAGTGTTCTGTTGTCGTGATTTACGTTAGAAAATGGCGTAGAATCACCCCCGACTCAAAATAAAGCAATACATCTACATGAATCGCCACGTTGGTGCAGTAAAAAAGCGTCCGCTTAGAAACAGGGAGGTCGTGGGTTCGCTATTACGACTGGCTGGCTGTGTATAGGATAAATGGACCAGTAGTACTGGTAACTTACCCAGGAAACGCCGTGATATAAATGAAAAACTATCGAAAGCAACGTTAAACACCAAACAATAAATCAATCAAGAAGTGTTCTGTCGCCGTGGAAAACGGTGTAAAACTCCCCCAATAAACCACTGCATATACATGTATGGTCTGACGCGACCAATGTATTGACTAATCAGTTATCACAATAACAAGTATACACATTGATATTACACGGATTTGACACCATGCGTTAATTAATATCATCGATATCAAGTCATGTGATTACCTAAGGAATTTAATCTGACAAACGATTAAACTGTGGAATGTCGCTAACAAATGTGTCCAATTTTTATCAGGAATGCATCGTACACTACGAACGCCAATATCACAATTGTCTTTACAAATATCTAAAATTTACTCGGTGGTGTAATGTTAGAGCGCGCCCGTCTCGTGTGCGAGAGGTCGCCGGTTCGATACCCGGTCTAGTAAATGAAAACATGGTTTTCCCTGCTAGACGCTCATAATTGTGGGGTAAGCATTACGTGTACGACTGACTCACGGGTGTTTGGATAACTGGACCAGTAGTATTGGTAACTTAACTAGGGAACACTATAACATAACTGTAATATTGTTGAAAGCGACGTAAAAAACACGAAACAAACAGACACATATCTAAAATCATTTCGTTTTCTCACTCATACTACATGTATGACATTTAACTTTATAGTGTATGCCAGAGGCTTCTTGAATACTTGAATGACTTAAAAGTAAAATAAAATGAGCATATCTAGATCTGTCTGGACGAGGTGATCTGGATCCACACTGTTCGCAAAAGCCCCGTAGATAGATGTACAGTAAACCCATCCATGTAGATAAATCAATTAGTCGTGCCATATGAACTATATGTAAACCCTTAATACATTCTCGTATTGACCCAAATAAAGAGGCGTTGAAATAGAACCGACGGGTCTTCACTTGTAATTGTCATCTGGCCCCTGGTAAGCGATTTAGTACTTAGCTGAATCGATATTTATAATGCTATTATACATGTCTAAATGGACAGGATGCTCTGTTTGTTTAATTGATTGATTATTTGTTTGTTGGTTCACGCTGCTCTGTTTGTTTGATTGGTTGATTGTTTGTTTGTTGGTTCACGCTGCTTATGTTACGGCGACTCCTGGAAAAGTTACTAGTACTATGTAATAAACTCGTCCATTTATCTTGAAACCAGTCAGTCAGGCGTAATGATAACCCCGCAATCTTGAGCGCAAAGGTGGGCAGTCATTACTACTATTCTTAAAGTCTTTGGTACGACCCGACCGGGGATCGAACACTCGACCTCCTGCACCCGAGGCGAAAGCTCTACCACTTGTTTGTTTATATAGTGTTTAATGTCGTTTTCAACACTCCAGTGCGTTGCCTGGTTAACTACCGGTAATATTTACCCCGACAACGATGCATCAGTCGCAATGATATCCCTGCAAACCAGGGAGTTAAGCAGGCAAATAATTTCTACAATGTGTATAACCTTAGACATATAACCCGACTAGGGGATCAGACCTTTGTCTTCCGGATCACGAGTCGGACGCTTTAACCATTACACCACGATGGCGATGGATAATGCCCTGCTAAGACTGTGTGCGGATGGACATGCTCATCAGAATATTTACTGTGCGCATGTGCGACAAGAACCCGGATGGCTGGACGAGACTCAAATCGTTTAATCTTTCTCTCATACGTCAGTTATGCAGCAGATTTTAAACATATTTTGTCAAATAATAGAAACTCTCTAAAATTGAATGGATAACCTATGACTTAAAGTAGAAAACATTGTGGAAAAAAGGAGAAATTGCTCCTTTTGAGCAGTTTCTTCTTTGGTCACTTTGTTTTTAAAAAGCCGTCTGCTGCAGAGGCGTCAGAATCTTAGCCACGATTCCAAAATTTCATTTCTTGTAGTTTTCGTTTACCAGTTGCAGCTGGCAATAGGCGGATACAAACTATGATTTAAACCAATCACTAGTAAACATGTAGATCAGATGAAAGTCAATCAAATTGGCGCCTACAAACTCGGGAGCCACACAATCGTAAGGTACCAACAATCGAGATAACCCACACACATAAACGAGATAGTGATGTGTTCCGATTAGATGTATATGGCGAATTCGATAAACCTTTAACCCTTTCTCTCATATAGACGCTTTCTGACGCCTTTGCAGCAGACAGCTTTTTGAAAACATAGTGATAA
>JAUELF010260675.1:0-11366 GCA_031471495.1 Clinocardium nuttallii | reverse complement strand
AACTTCTTACAACCTCTTAAAATCCGTTTCAGGACGGTCAAAACCAAAGTAAAGATCGACTTTATAATACCTGTAAAACGACATGACCGGAGAACAAAAACTTTCTATAGAACAACCCTTAACTACTCTCCCACTAAGTTTGAAACCCCTGAAAGACAACAACAACAACAACTCCGTCAAATGTTGCTCTTTAGAGGATGGTCTGGATGCTGTTAAGTTATAACTGCAATCAATTTCAAACCGGAAGGTCACTTTTAAGTGTGATGTGGCTCAATTATGAATTGAGACACAGCTATTCCCTACAATAGTATACGTGAACATTGTAAATACGGATCATCCTATATACTCTCATTGAAATGAAGAGATGTATATTTTGGTATATTGTTGGAATGAATGATTGATTGATTGAGGTTAAACGCCGATTCCCGGAATAGTTTCAAGTCATATTACTTTGCCAGTGTTCCTTTCTAAGTGTTTCCTGGCGCTCTTACACACGTAATGCACACAACTGGCTTTCTAGGCAACTGGTTGCTTTCCCACATAGACCGTTAGCCCATTGACTTTTGTCAAACGTCGGAAAGAATGTTTGCCGAGCTGGGGAATAACTCCAAACCAACGGATTGACAGCCCGCGTCGCTACTGACTGAGTTCTAGTGCTCGTCTTTTAAGTTCTGACCGCGTATTATAGATCTTTAGGATATTTAAAGTATCTTCATACAAATTCTTCTTGATACTACTAGCTATAATCTAACACCCATATAAATAATAATTATATTCAATATGCGTATCACCAATCAATCGTCATTTAGCGACTTTCAAACAAGCGTCTTAGCGACTTTCAAACAAGCGTCGACAAGTGGAAATAGTTTGGATTAAGAATAATCTCCACCCACAGATGTTGCTGGCCCCAAAAGAAGCATTTTTTACGTTTAACCTATTACTTCACATGACTTTTTCAAAGGTCATCTGCTTCCCAATCATCAGACGAACAATTTCAACAATAAAAAACCCTGAAAGATTCATATTGATAAAGAGTTGAAAATATTGCAATAAAAGGTGAAAACTCTCGTTTTGATCAATTTCATCTTTTATTGCAATGTTTTCAAAAGTCGAGTTCAATGACAGGTGTCCAATGTCATTTTCATGATTGATCTTTTATTTTTGTGATCTAATAATATGTTTATTTGAGGTTTTGGGGGAAACAAAATCTGCAGCAGACGACTTTGGAAAATCTCTTGGCAAATGTCGAAATGAAAATATACTTATTGTATACAGTTAACACATTATAACAAACAAGAGAGATTGCTCTTTAAGAGCACATTCCCCCTTTTCTATAATGTTTTCACAAAGCATCTGTTTATACGAGTTTTGATTAAAACATGCGTATATGAAGTTTGAGGATAATCAATGGATTTCCAGGAATAAGGTCTAGATGACATAGCCTACATAATGCCTTTGAATAATTACCCGTTCCTGGCTTTAACCCTTTTTACAAACCAGACGAATAGATATATGTATCAGTATCTTCATCAGACGACTATCTACATTATCGTTGTAAGATGATATAAGTCAGATGTACATTTTTACCCACAATAAATATAACTTGGTATCATAAATTAGAGTCTGTCTTGTCTACATTTTCTATTGTTTTCGTGAGATGTTTCAATTTGGAGCGGTCTAAAACGCTGGAATTTCAGGAAAGGAATAATTGATTATGGTCCTGCGATGTTATCCGTTTATTGGTCGAGAAACCATTTAGCGTAACTCAACACCCGAGATTTAATGGTTACTTTATGTTTTATGGACGGATTCAAGAAGGCATTAAACCTTTTCCCACATACATCAAATCTGCAGCAGACGACTTTGAAAACATATTGTCAAAAATATAGGATTATCTTTGAATGGCAGCGCAATTCACTGAAAAGAGTTGAGAACATTGTGACAAACAGGAGAACATAGCACATAATGAGCAATTTCTTATTTTTGCGACAATGCTTTCAAAAGTCGTCTGCTGCAGATTCGTCAAAATGCGTCTTCACCTGAGAAAGTGTTCAATTTACTTCGGCCGCGCCCCAGTAAGGACGGAGCCTATCTACCCCGGGGGTATTTATTCAAATTAAGACTCGCTCTACATTATGTCTGTCAATTAACAGGAAAAAAGTTACCATTTCCATTCATCGACGACAAGAAAGATATTCGCATGCAATAGGCTACCATCAAAATATTTACGTTTTATCCAACTAGTGGATGGCGAATGATGCTGGTCACATGGAAATAGTCGGAAGAAATGAGTGGCAGCGCTTGGATAAGAACAAACAGTACATCCCGTACTGACCGATTGAACTATCGCAGTTTTAAAGCAAGAAATAGGTAACATTGTAGGAAAACGATGCCTTGCTTCCCATTGGCAGTTCCAACAATGTTTACAAAATGAGGTATGCTATATATATAAACAATTAATAACGAGGTTTCTGTAAGAGGAACGTATAAACGTCTTAAAGTTCGATGAATATATATATATATATATATGTTTTACATGTGTATTTGGGCGTGTCTGCAGCAGAGTTCAGTTGAAAACATTGTGGCAAAATGAGAAATAAATTTATCATAGTCAGCAATATCTCCCTCCGTTTGCTACAATGTGTTCAACTCTTTCCAATAACTATACTTTCATTTATAGAGATTTCCAATAGTTTTACCTATATATTTTAAAAGTTCTATGAGGTAAGGGTTAAAAACCACCATCTATCCATATAAATATTAAATATAAATATCATTTTTTACGAACCATTACAAACAAGCGCTGTTACAGTACCAATCAATTTTGTGAAAAAGAAGCGATGAAAAGATAAAGAAGGAACAAAAATGTCAATTGTTGTATAGTTCTGGGTCGATTCATTTAACGATTTCATGCAAATTTAATGTTGCTTTATTGTTTAGTGGTCGGATAAGGTGACGCATTTACTTGCTTTGGCCATTTATTTAAACTGGATCCTCGAGTTGCATGTTTGGTTTCACAAAATATAAAGCCGTTCATTCTGTGCTCAGAACTTGTGTGAGCACAGCTCATGTTTTCCGAGTATTATGGTTTCGGGTCTTGGAAATGTAGTTATTGTAGTGATTTTATCTGGTCTTTTATTGCGATCTTTAGAAATGCAGCCAGCTAACCATTTAATCATATAAGCATAGCCAATTTAGCTTGCCAATCACAAAACTACGTTTTCCCACGAAATATTCGGGCTGTAAATCTTGACATTGCCATCTCAAGTTCTCAATGAACCCTTTTACCATATACAACAAATCTTCAGCAGACAACTTTAAAAAATATCTGGGCAAAAAATGCATGTTTATTATTACTAAAAATTGTAATCATTTTGGTAAAAGGAGAAAAATCTCAATTGAATATTTTCTCATTTTCAGCCGTCTGCTGTCAAAAACATGTATGTACAGATACGTCTGCCCATTTTTGGCATCACAGATATCAAAACATGTATAGTAAACTTACATTGTTCATGTTAACTATGGCTGAGTTTTGTGTTTGTTTGGGGGCACAACTCAGTCTTAAGAGAATTTCAGTTATCAATTATTCATGATCTCGGTCGACAGACAAATGCTAGGCTTGGAAATGTACCTTGCCCACGGAGACCACATCTAAGATTGGAATTTATTTTTTCCACATTTCTATTGTTTTGGGAATATCTTAATCAGTTGTCTACATGAAAACGCTTATGAAGTAACGAGCACGATTTCCACATTTCTCGTTAATCATTACTATGTTTTCTTTATGTGATGTGTGTCAATGCGAAAGAGGCATCAGCGTTAAAAATAAAAGGTACGGAATTCTATACAACACTCTCTATTTTGTCAGTGAGCGATCTCCGTGGTGTAGTAAACGGGAGATCAAGGTTCGATACCCGGTCGGTTCATACATGGTTCTTACATCAAGGTTCGATACCCGGTCGGTTCATACATGGTTCTTACGGCTTACCTGTTTAGTCCCAGTGCATACAATTACGACTGATGTCTCCGGATAAATGATACCGACAGTACAGGTCATATATCCAGGCGACGACGTGAAATATCTGGAATACTGTTGAAAGCGGTAAAACAACACTTTTTAACCCTTTCCTACATACAACATATCAGCAGCAGACGACTTTGAAAATATGTAGACAGAAATCTGGAATATCTAAAAAATTAAAGGGTATTTACTGAAAAGAGTTGAGGCAAAAAGAGATTGTTCTCGTTTAGAGCAATTTCTTCTTTTTTTCAGAATGTTTTCAAAACGTGGTCTGCTGCAGAGGCTTCAGACATTGTCTGTATGTGGGAAAGGGTTAAACAAAATGATTGTCCTAGTACTGAGTATTGGATATCTAGTCTATGTATTAGCTGTACATGTAGCCGAGAAGTGTAAATGGTCAAATGTACAATGAATAATACATGATATCTCCCCTGCTGCGTTTTGTCTCACCCTTTGTCTACTAGAACAGATATCTCCTTATCTAAACTATAAAACGTTTTAAACCACTTTTGTCCCAGATACAACAAATATGCAGCAGAAGATTGTGCAAACTGGAAGGCAAAAGTGTGGATTTTTTTTTAAATGAAATTATAATACTTGCAAAGAGTTAAAAACATTGTGTCAAAAAAAGAAATTGCTCAAGATGACAAATTTCTCCTTTTGACACATTCTTTTCAAAAATCGTGTGTACCAGTCATGTTAAACTGCGCCTGTATATGGGATAGAGTTATATACTCGGGCTGTCTACGTTGAGAAGTTATGAATCAGCATTTTGGTGAAACAAAAACGGAAATATTTTATAATGGTTGATTAATTGATTGACTAATTGATTGATTGATTGGTTGGTTGGAGTTAAACACCGTTGACAACGGCATTTCAGTTATAACACGAGTTCTCGCACCACTTCTACCAAAGAAACGGGAAATTACCGAAAACGTTTAAAACAGACTCGGCCACGGTCCGATGATTGCATAAGAAAACATATTAGGAGAAAGGTAAAACTTTCATTACCAACATTCATTTTATCTTTTACAGCACAACAAAATACTTTTAAAATAGTTAAAGGATAATAAATACCATTTCCCACATACAACAAATCAGCACGAGATTCCTTTTTTTTTTTAAATCTCTATGAATTAAAATGTTTTCATTTAATAATGTCTTTTTTTCTGCCAACAAGTCATCTGATTCAGATGCTTCAAAATGCGTCTGCAAGTTAGAAAGGACGAACATTTTTTGTTATGAGTGAGTGCTCGAGTTGATTACCGAAATACATTTATAAGAAGGTTTCGCAATTAGATTTTTACTTATTTGAATGGTTTTATAAATCAGATGTCGTAAATCTTCTACAAAGAGAAATGTATGTAAGCTCATAATCCATAAGTTTGATCGATAAACGAACTGAAATAAGAGAAATGACAAACGAGGGTCTTTAGGTTTTAAATATTCATACACGATAGAATGATAACAAATAATTGTTATGTATTGAGGGCAAAATGACAGGGTTTCTCATATCTAATATGTGATCGGAATAATTCGTACCCAGTTTAACCCAACACACAACACAGCGGACGTCTTTGAAAACTTTTACTTGAAATTATGGAACTTTCAATCAATGAAATAAGCATAATTTAAATAAAGTTGAATGCATTGTGGCAAGAATAGAAATTGCTCATAATATTTCTCCTTTTCCACAAATGTTTTCAAAAGTCGTACGCTGCAGAGTCGTCTGAAAGCGGCTGTATGTGGGAAAGGGTAAACCCGTATGCAGTTTACCCGCTATATGCGCTTATCACAGTATGTGCTTCATTAAGCCCCATTTTCGATTGACGTATTGATTGGTTTGGGTTTAACGTCATTTACAACCAGTTTTCTATTCATATCACGGTGGCTAGTTCATATATTCATGCGTTTCTTGGCTTTCGCCCACTATTACACAGCAGTATTTCCAAGCAACTGGCTTTTTTACACATCTAGACAGTTTGACCATTGGTGAGGACGAATGACGCCTATAGCTTTCACTTTTGTCAAACGTTGGCAAGAACTTCAAACAGTGTAGACCAAGATAAGACCATTCATGCAGTCTAATCGTGGTCTCCATTATTTGCTATTCATTTACCACTATATGAAAAAACATACGCCATAGAACAATAAATACCTATCACAAAATAAATGGCGAAGGTACCAGTTGCAGTCAATTCAGCCTGACAAGGGTTAACACTTTCCCACATACAACAAATCTGCAAGCAGACGACTTTGTAAATAAAGTGACCTGAAAACTCGCATTAAAAGAGAGCTTAAATGATCAATTTCAACTTTGGCCACATGGTGTTCAAACGTCGTCTGCTGCAAATTGCGTCAAAGTGCGTCTGCAGGTGGGAAAGGGTTATAAATGATATCAACTCGTTCCAACTTTCTTTCTAATGTTTCCTTGACAAACCACTCTAACTATAGAACATGAGGTACAGGGATCACCGTCAACAGTTTTCTATGTAACTAGTTTGAGGATGAGTTTCAGTTACATCAGACACTTTATTTACAGTGTCAACATCAATATCAACGTCGATATCAGCCGCTCATGTAAACACTAGCTCGAGCCACGCCACACGAAAACAGACTTTCGATGGGTGTTTACACTGTCCCTGATACAGACGACGTTAAAAGTCTTTCATGCAGACAACGTTTGAAAACAGTGAATTTTGATTTGTTTAAGGAGAAATTGTTAAAAATGAACAAATTTCTCCATCTCCTAGAAAGTTTTCACATTTTCATATTTCAAAAGGATACTCTTTTTTCCCATCAGATATTTTTCAAAGGCAGACGTCACTTAAACTGTCCTAAAGAATAATCGGTTTAAATCATAGTTAAATTATATATAATTCTTATTTTAAATACACCACTGTTTAATTACGTGTATTATACTGGTTCTTATGATTTAACCTGCTGCAGCTTCCGAGACGTTTTGTATGGACAGATGTTGAACAAGGAATACGCTGTCCTGGTCAGATTGTGCAGAGTCGTATGCTTATCTATATACTTATATCCCAAATTTCCGAAAGTTTGTTTTATCAAGGCGTGGATCGGTTTGGAACTATTTCCGGGCATTCTGGTCAAGCATTGGTCAATCAATAAGGACGTGGAGATAATTTACGACATGCTGAAATCGATACACTCTAAGTAAAATGTTTTACAGACTTTCTTCCCTTTGGAATAGTTCTGTACGCGGAACGCGATCTATTAATTTCACTGTAACAATGATATATGCAACTTCGAAATATTGAGACTACCCTT
Source organism: Clinocardium nuttallii (assembly GCA_031471495.1). Taxonomy (NCBI): domain Eukaryota; kingdom Metazoa; phylum Mollusca; class Bivalvia; order Cardiida; family Cardiidae; genus Clinocardium; species Clinocardium nuttallii. The sequence goes on along the minus strand of JAUELF010260675.1, from coordinate 4,054 downwards.
TGGAAGACCTACTATACAAAGATTTACAAGAATCTGGTTAGACTTCATCAACACGTGGTATAAATGTTAATTGCATGATTGATTTGAACAGTGCTTATAACTCGTTTCAAAGTACAGTGGACTTGCGATAACTCGTATATGTCGTTTTACTCGAAGGTAGGATTGTATCGTGTTGCTGTTACATTATACATATACATAGTGAAATTCAAACATGAATTCAATATGAATCAAACTCTTACTCAAATGGCCATTATGGGTAATACAATCGATGCTATTTACTACTTTGGATTCCTTCCGAGTTCAAGTTATCAAGCGACCAATGCATGTGTATGTGAAACATATGTGATATTAAACAGAAAATAATAAAAGTGTTATATTACCTTCATGCATAGAAGGCGCTCGCATTGTTTTAAATACAGTTGTATCGTGACCTTGGAATCGGTCCCTATAGTCGGTAAGGGGCTGGGGCGCCTTTTCCCTATCTCCTTGTGGTATATGACTTTCTCTTGTAGTTGGTGCTATCGCATGCCTGTACGTGTCTGTCATTTTAGGAGTAAAATATGAACTATGTACGGTTTCAAAGGAGTTAAATTTACTCAAATCCCTGTCCATTTTAAAATTGGTCACTCTAAGTTTCCCGGATGCTCCTTTGATTTCCGGTTTAGGATGCGGCCTATATTCAAAAGATTTCGTGGTCTCAGAACCATTTTCGTTAAAGAAACGAGCGTCTCTGTGCATGACTTCCGAAAGCGGTGGGGGTATAGCCCCTTGCGTTCGCTCACCTACATCGTATGGTGGGTAATCGGATTTGAAAATACTGTTCATTTTGTTATTTGTAAGCACGTCGTCCTGTCCAATTTGAAAGCTAGTAGATTTTAAAAACTCCAATCCCGTTTCTTTCTGGATTATGGGGACGTTCACCTGTGCCGCCGCCATTTTTATACAGTAGGTTGTCTTATTCTGAAAACATAAAACGGAATGTATAATTTAAATTAGTATTCAACCTTGTTCAAAAAACAGCAACCGTAGCGTATTGATGAAAACCGCTTGGCATGATATATGTAAGTGCACCAAAAAGATAAGATTTTCATGTAGTCAAGCCATATCAAACTGATTTGAATCTACACTGGTCGAAAATTCATCATAGTTGGGTTTCGCTAAACATTACTCATTTTGTATTCTTGTTAAAGTCTTTTTTTTTCCTCTTTTTTTTTTTACTTTTTAACACTTTCACAGATGACGACAGATAACAGAACAGAACAGCACTAACGTATATATATATACATGTATCTGTTTACATACAAAACATATTTGCATAATATTTAACATCATGTGATAAACAATATATACAGACACCTTTTGTTGTCGACAGGTTCAGAGGAATATGAACAGATATTTCATAAATATGGTTTTACAATTTATAACACAGATTATACTTAAATTTCATAAATATGGTTTTACAATATATAACACAGATTATACTTAAATGTCTTAACCCGGCAGTGGCAGACGAATTCAGTAATCAGCGTGGTTAAGAGCAGTAACTGGTTAAAACGAGCGATTTAATAGTGTCTAAACGCTGTGTTTCAAACATATAATTACAACAGATGTAATGCGTGGGGGTTTTTGCGATCATTTCAAAGCAGATCGCCAAGCGACTTTATGTTTGTACGTTTTTCTCTGGGTCTACCTTGGAGATCCTCGGGAACTACAGTTAATCCTGAGTAAAGTATCAACTTTGTTTAGCAATTCAATGTCTATAACAATCACACTTTTAGTTTTCCAATTACACATTTTTGCATAAAAGATCAGGTCATTATTAAAGACCACCTGTGAAGACCGACCAGATTGTTCTTCCCATGGGTGTCTTTAAACGCTTATAATATCTCGGAGAGATAAAGTATTTCATGCTGACGTGCCTATTTAAATCATGAATCATATTGTATTGCTAAATGAACACTGAGAGATTAATGTCTTAACCATTTTCCTGATACAGACTTGACTACTATTGACGACAAGGCATCAGACGAACTCATGGGGAAATCTTATTTCATTTTATCCAGACATTACGTTAAAACATTTAGAGGTGGTAATACAAGAAGGGGACTGTATAGTTTGTATATGGTTATTAGATTAGTGTGTTTTATTCCAAAGTATAATAGAATATAGATGGAAACATTCGGGGGGAACGAATTATTGTGTCACCATAAGCAATTTCCCACAATGTTTTTCAATCCTTTTCTAGTGCAGTAATCAAAGTATGACCGCATGTGAGAGAAAGGGTTATCCATTTTCCACATACAACAAGTCTGTAGCGGCTTTGAAAACAAAGAATAGCAAAAACCTGAAAAATCTAATAAACGATAGCTTAATTGTTAAATCAAGTTGAAAAAATTGTGGCCAACGGAGAAATTGCTCATCATTAGCAATTTCACCGTTGGCAACACTGTTATCAAAAGCTGTTGCTACTATTGCATCAAAATGCGCATGCATGTGAGAAAGGGTTATGAAAGAATGAAACACCAACTGTGAACAACAGTTTTCAATTTCGACGGTATCGGTCATACCACCAATGACAATTTCTAATAAACAAAACACAATTAGAAATAAATAAACCGGTATATTTATTTCTTGTTGATACGTGAATAAAAAATAAAATAAAAATAAAATAAAAAATCTAATTAAACAGATAATTAGTTATTTATTAGGTGTAGGTCCTGGATCGTACAACCAGCTATATATATATGTCCATATACGGAAAATTGTGTTATATTTAAAAGGCAAATTATGGTTGTAAAGTTTTATTATCCGATGTTTGAATTGTTTTAATTTACTATTGTTTTATTTATAAACGGCATGTACACACATAAACAAAACAAGTTTATTTAAACAGGAAAATCAATGCCGTTAATTAACAATAGAAAATACATATTTAGCTAAAAATGAAAATTAAGAAAAATAACTACTTACTTTTTTTTAAATTAAATTTAATAATTTAATTAGAATTAAATAATCCTTTTATGCACATGTTATATCGTTATTTTATTCTTTAAAGTTAATCAAGATGTGTTTCTTTTTCATTTGTGAACCATTTAACTACCGTTTAAATGCGCAAAGTGTCGCGTGCTACGCGATCCTATTGTGTGCTTAATCTCCATAGAAATCAAGGGAGATAATCGAAAAAAAGAGAACAGTTCTCTAAATTGAAGATTAACAACGGTGCAATTTGTTCTCGTCCTTCAGACGCTTTAGTAATTGTCTGCAAAAACTGATAGCCATCGTACATTTTGAAGGTTTATTATTGAACGCAAAGAATAATATTCGTTTGATTCAATTGTGTATAAACATAATAAATATGTGTGTTGTTCTTATTGTTAAAAAAGAAGTTTTTAGTCTATTTTAAAACAATTGAAAGCATTTTTATTTTTGTCAAAATATGCAAGCGTCTATATGATCGAGACTTACTGTATTGCAATTTTCGCCAACATGTCAACACGATTGGAAATTAACTTTAACCGCTTGTTAAGTCAGTGTGAGAACATTGCGAGCGATAAGGAATCATGGAACTGGAGATTTCAGAAGGTCAGACAATTATTTTCAAGCGCTTGTACTGCTACCCATCAAGAACTTTCGGATATAGTCGCATATTTTCATACTTCCAACATGATTTTATCTTTAGTTTATATTTACAGTCTAGTTACCCTTAACGGATCAGTTACGAAACAACTAAGTGCATTAAAAAACGATAAATATTTCGGAACGTTTTTGTGTATAGTCAACAAGTAAAATCATTTTCCTTTCAATTGACAAAAACTTGTTCAGTTTTAGTGCCGAAACAGCTGGACAGATCGCTGTTTACCAGTATGAGTTATTGATGTACACGGGATCAATATGGTAGCCAGACTTTTCGATCCTCCGACTTTCATATAACCAATAATATGTGGATAGGCAAAGCCTAGGTCGTGTGAAAGCAAGAGCAATTAATTAAGCTGTGCCAGTCCAAGGACAACATACACGGTCCCTGGTCAGTCCCAAAACAAAATAGGAATTTGAA
>JAUELF010260664.1:0-11367 GCA_031471495.1 Clinocardium nuttallii | reverse complement strand
ACCACTGCACCACTGACCCCCCCCCCCTTCTGCCCCTCCCCCTCTGCACTCATTTAACCCCATTTTGTAGTCTATTGGTGTTCAAGCAAGATTGTGGCTACCATTCTTATTAATCGTCCAACAGCCACAGAGGCAATGCATAATGTACGATTAACGTTTATATATAATTGCAAGATTTTAAAACGATTTATTCGAAAAATCGTATATAGGTAAATTGATTTAACCATGACACTTTTTGATGTCTATTGCACATGTTGATTTAGTAAAAAAAGATCGGATTAAAAGCTCCTCGACTAAGGTAGACATGTAATTGACATATCAGCAGATTTCTAGAATGTTTTCAATTCATTTATCTTCATTGCTTCGGTTATATACATATATCAGTACTATTGTTAATTTATTATAACATTGTTTGAACATGCTTCCACTTCATCTATTCCATTAATGTGATCAGACCATTGACTTAACCCTCTCACGAGGAGGACGATTGTCTGTGTATAATGGAGTATACCGTTTCAACTAACCTTAAATAGCGCAACAAGTATGTAAGCACTGTTCCTAGTGTACCGGCAGATGACGATATTAAAGCAAGGGCTACAACTCCAGCAGTACCGGCGAAATGTTGATGAACACCAACAGTACAGGAAACAAAGCAAAGTCCTTCGCCAAAAGCTGTTGAAAGATAAATTTGAAAATGGAATGTTATCTTTTGCATTATCATCCGGAAGATGATATTAACATTCTCATCTTTATGCGAAATCCTTACATGACGTTTCTAGCAAAATTACGATTCAACTTATGATATATGGACTACGGACATTTAAATATAATAGTGCATTTAGGAATACGATATAAAGGTTCCGTTCTTTATCATGCATACATCGAAAACAATTAAACTACCTTACATTATCATAACTCGAACTAGATTCGGATTCCTTGTACATTTGAAAAGTATATATGGTAAATGATTGATTGGAGCTTTTGATTGTTTTGGTGGATTTTTTTACATCGTTTAAATAGTACCTCCTGGCTAAACTACATGTACTAGCTAATGCTTCAGTGGTAATGCTATCCACTTACTATCTAGAGTTTTGCGGGCCAACGATCGATATAATGTCGTGGATGATACTAATCTGTTGTACCACAGGCAATTAGTATACACTTATATATTTTAAATCGATTGCGAAACAAGCTTTTAGCTTATATTAATCAAGCTTGATGTCTACTTCCTGGATACTTAACCAGTACTCGCGCAGTGTGTGTGGAAAAGATCCCAAAGGAAGAACCCGCTCATCACGGGATTCGAACCCGGGACCTTTGGTACAAGAGGCCGACGCTCAACCTCTGTACCACTGTCTTCCAATTAAACAACCACATGTATAATACTTTACTTCAATAGTACAATCGACAGATGCCGTCTAGCTCGACATCTTGCAATATTTTAAGTCACAACAGTATAACCATTGAAAATACTTTAGTTGTCATAGGTAAACTTACAAATACCTGCTAACGTAAAACATAAGTCCCCATAACGTTAGGTGTCATTGGGAAAACAAGTTGAAATCGTATCAACAATTTATCACGTAAACTATTGGCCTTTTTTATTTGTATATACATTAACTTATATAAATGCCTGAGCTTCGATAATGGATACCGTAATCAGTCATTCTAGTACAGCACCAATAAAGTTATAGGAATTTTGCGGGGTAGTTTCATTAGAATTATAGAGAATAAGTACTGTTTGTTTGGGTGTTAACTATGTTACTTCCATGGTCAGTACACTTAATTTATTGATGTTCGATCCGAAATCTATTATAGACTTCTATTAATTTTAAAACGCCAAGAATCTCCTTGCATTGTAAAGATTAAACCTTTATAAATAAATAACTATAAACGGCGCGTTTGCGATACCAAATGTTGGCAGTCTTTGATGACATGTGAAATTGCGACTTTTGGAGTCTAGGCTTCCGTGTGGAACTACATGCAGTCTTCCTTTATTACCGTTTTGTTTTAATGATTAATAGGTGAAGTCAGTTAGCAATAAAAACGACATATATCTCTATGATTTTTGGTAGAATTGCATAAGCATGCTACCATAGTTTAGAAGCCACGTGAGTTCAATGGCTGAGAACATAATTTCTATCAGAATCAGTACGCCAACACAAATTGTGCAAAAGTCAAATAAGTAACAAGAAATATCTTTAAAAAAGATAAACGTCGATCAATATGAGAACATACTAAGAAAATGAAAAAAATACAGAGAATACGTCACATGACTGGAGATTACGCGAGGCTCCGAATGGTTGTATAGGTTTTAATTGACGATAAATAACTGAAATCTTATAAACACATAATTAATAGTTTGCACTTAAATATTAGATTTCATACGTTTTCACTGATTTCTTTCACTGAAATTTATTTCTTAATGAAAACAATTAAAGGTTAGTATGCAGAACATTTCATTTTAAAACTTCACCTTGTTAGTGACTCTCGTAGGATCGCCAACTTAACTATGATCCAATCAAATCGTTTAATTTACTTTTATTCTTCGCTATTGTTCATTAAATACAACACTTGATTGATCTAGATCATTTGTTTAAAACATCTACGTCAAAACTGGCGTTATATGTCTATCGACGAAAAAAAATCCTAAATTATAGGTAACCAATTAAAATTACAAGTCTCTGAATGTGTAAATATCACATTTAAGGATGTACTGAACTGAGAAGTGGATTTTCTTTGTAATATTTTACTTTTTTGTAAATTTGTTATTAACTCCTCTCATTCAGTTGTCAATGTGCATATTTAAAATGTTACAGCATTTCAAACATTGAACTTCGCATATCGTGAATAAGCCGCAATGAACGACAACCTAGCGTTCAGATTCTAGACAGGATATATCTGGTCGTAGCCCCATTGTAAAAGGCATTGACCCTTATCTAGTACTTTCTTGTCAATGTTTAATGCTGTTTAACCTCTTTAGACTTACACAGTTAATTGAACTAATCATGGACCATTCATACCATATAAAAGGCATAACAACTTATACCTGTGACTGCACTTGTTGCCATGAGAAACTGAATCGATGTTGTCCAAACTGAAGCGATTAACCCGAAGGATGTCGCCAACGAACCAACAACAATAACCTTGAATGGTCCAAATCGGCTTGTTAGTTCTCCGTATAAAATTCATGAAAGAAACGACACTTGACATGCATTTAAATACTGTAGTACTTTAAAATATCTTTCCTATTCGTTTAAGTAGTAGAAACATAATAAAACGGATGAAGACTTTTAATCCGGTTGTTCGCTTATGTTTGAGTATGTGTCTGTCTGTTAAGAATGGATTGTACACTACATCGAAACGTATGTTCATGTATATATATTAATTAAAATAATTTCGCACACAATTGTGTTTTGTAAAAGTATGATTAAACAAAGCAAAACAATAAAATAGTATATGAGTAATGATAACATATAATGTAATATAATCTAACTACATTGTAATTTACCTTTCGATACTTTATACACTATTCACATGCCATGGGTCAACATTTTCTGGCACCAATCCAGGTTAGCCTGACACAACACATGGAAGAAGCCAGCATGCGTAAGTCAGTCACACACACATAATGGAGCAAATCAACACTGTCTGACACCAATCCAGGTTAACTTGACAAAACACATTGAAGAAGCCAGCATGCGTAAGTCAGTCACACACACACACATAATGGAGCGGCACTCTGCGAAACACGACCGTAAATCATCTGCGACCAGTTTGTATTTATTTCGTCCAGCAAATTCTCACAACCTGATCTTGTTCTGATATATTTTGCCAAAAATATCTTAAGCAACTTTTTGAAAGCAGTATCAATTAAGATCCTGAGCATGGACGCACTTTGTGAAGCAGAAACAACAGGCATATGCGACAGGCTTATCTTCAGATTAGCCAGAGCATCCGACCAGTCTGATCTAGCTCTGAATTCTTCGTCACAAACAGAAGATTGGAGATACTTTTGTAAAGCATTATCCATATGTATTCTTATAATGGATGCGCAGACAGGTATTTAGCGGGAAATAGTCCCATAAATTTCCAATCAAATTATATTTTAAATACACATTTTTAAACAATCAAAAACATGTTTATTGCATATTGTATTATCAAATGTTTGTTAATACTAGTGCATAACGCAATTGTCTTCGGACACAGCTAGCATAATGCCACCAGACCTTGTTTCACATTACACTTTGATAACTGAAACAAAACATACTTTAAGTCTGTATTAAACAAAAGTCAACTTGTCAGATACTAACCTCCGCCAAGCAAAATACCCCCGTATATAGATTGTATGATTGATGTTTCGGCCCGGGTACTACTGAATGTCTCCATTATAACGGGAAACAGTGCTCCCATACTGTAGAAATGGCCAATTGAAAGTCCATATATGACATATCCAGCCAGGAATACGAACACTTTATGTAACTGCATGGTTTCTCTTATAACCTGAAACGTGTGGATTTAACCGTTTTTATGAAAGACTTTAACTAATATTAATCTATCGCACCGATCAGTTGTTTTTGTACTAATTCAAACTTTAATTTGAATGGTCGATTTGGCTTACAATTGCATAAACATTGTATGCTAACTAGTTTAAAATCTTTTCTGTCAAAACAAATCATTTAAACATGAAAACTAATTAAATTGTATGTAGGATAATAATATTTAAGCTTATTGTTCCTCCTTATATAACTTTTTCTTTATCGCTTTGAGCGCATTAAGTTCTTTCTAATTGTCTAACTGTATTAGGACGCAACGATTATCACTGAATATTATATATTTTCGGGGTGTAAAGCACATTAAAAGTGCACATCCCAATCACACACTTATTCGTCACAATACACAGCTTATATTGTGGTTATTAAAGCACTGACAGTACTAATAGGCGCGGTGTATTGGAGATGTAAACATTATAGGTTTGATTGATTGGGGACTAACGCTCTTTTCAACACTTGGTTAATCAAGTTAACGCTGCCATTTCATCTACCCAACCGTAATTCCATTGGTGGAAGAACAAAATTGCGATGTCGCATTGACTTTTTTAATTTTTCAAAACCCCGAAAATGATTAATTGATTGATTGATTATGGTTTAACGCCGTTTTAACAGTTTCGCAGTCATATCACGGCGGCCAGTTCACCTACTAATGTGTTTCCTTGTTTTCGCACATCAGTACTCCACACAACAATCTTCCACAGCAACTTGCTGCTTTTCCACATAGACTTAGCCCATCCCCGAAAATGACAACCCGAGTCACTACTGACAGAGCTTACATGTATAGTGTTGTGGCAAAATAAAAAGTGAAATTTAGTTAAGGTTTAAACTTATTGAAACATCATGTAAAACATGAATAAATTGTATAAAGGGTTTGCAACCAAACACTTCTACCAACTTATCTTATCATTAGCCCGTTGATAAGAATGTAATTTTATAGTTTTGTCATTTTGGCCCTTTTCTGATTCCACCTGGGTATCATATTTTACAATCAATCAAAATGGCTTGAATCAAATAAAATAATCTTGGAATTCGAAAAGAGGTTTCAAGAAAAGAAAACAGATATTTGACATTTCTCAATTTCTGCTAAAGTTCTTGATATTTTCTTTATTTGTTAAACATTCTTTGACAAGGGCTACCTAGAGAAGACGATTGAATGGACGATATACGGAGGCCTGGGATCTGTTGTATATGGAGGAATTGTTGACTTCTCTGGATGTTTGGTTTTGTATTCTTGCGCTATACATGCGGTATTTGTACTTCATTTCATTAATGTTAATTTTAGCTGCTTTTCAGCATTGATGTTAAGCCATATTATGGTCTGTATGATTGATAGTTCATATAATCTGCTAGGTTAACAACATATTGTTTGTAATTGGAGGGACTTCTTAGGGGTAAATCGAATAGTTTTAAGCAGAGAATACCTGTTAACTTTCAGGGCAGTTGCTTAGGCAACCGCCCCCAAAAATTCGTTAACTGACAGGATACATTATACAGCCAAAGTAGATGTGCGTAAAGTTATCCGGGGTAGCCGGAACAGCCAGAACAGCGGGAACTCCGGCTACTCTGGCTGAATTAACTTGCCGGATCAGCTATATTTCCTATAACTACAACTGTACTAACCAGCCGAAATAAACATCATTCCGGCTAGTGGTCATCCTAAAGCTTAAATAACATGCATTATGTTGAAATACATTGTCAGTACATTTTAATATTGGCTGGATTTTAAAGCTAAAACGGCAGCTAGTAAATCTCGTAGACCTTGAACGAATGCAGAAACGAACCTGGTGGGAGCAATTCTTTAACTAAAACAGGACGTGTGTAAATTCGGAAAATCGAACCAGTATCAACCAGTCTGAACAGCTGGAGCTTCGCCAACTCAAGCAATTTTGGCTTGCTTGAACTGTCTTTACGGACAAGCTTGAATTATGTGCGAACCCTTTGTCTTGAAATGTTACTCTTGTCTTGATGTGTCACATTGTGCGACTCGAAGCCAAATCGGGACATCAGTTGCAACAGGCTAAACTCGATAAGTCGAACAGGTACAAAGTCCAGCTGCCATAAGTCCATGTGAAACCCGGCCAGTGCGACTCGAAGCCAGACTGTGGCACTTTCATCGGACACATGTCAGGATGCCAGTTACATTCTACAATTTGAACAGGACGGGTGCAAAGTCGGGTCTTTGTCGGACAATTCCAACTTCTGCTTGGCATGGCAGCCGGCTGACGCAACTTGACGAAACAGGACATCATGCAACACGAAGTCAGTTTGACGCGCTTTCACCTGGCATGCATCTACATGTATCTCAAACAATAGGCACGCCAAAACGAGAGTGAGAGCCACTCTTTCTGCCCAACTCCGGCTGCCATAGCGTGACTCGGAGCCAGAGTGTGTCACTTTTACCTGCCATATGTTAGGATGCCTGTTAAAATCTCTTATTCGAGCAAAATACAGCCGAAGTTGGGCCCGAAATGCCAACTTCATCTGAACATTGTAGCCAGATGTCATGAATCCGAATGAAATCCGGCTAGTTTTACTCAGAGCCAGTGTGGCACTTTCAACTGACACATGTCAGGAAGTTAAACTCTATAATTCGAACAGGACGGTTGCAAATTCGGAACTATGTCGGGAAATTCCAACTCCAACTGCGCATGGCAGCCGGCTGACACAACTTGGCAAAACAGGAGCTCATGCAACACGAAGTCAAATATGAGGCGCTTTCACCCGGCATACATCAACCAATCGCCCAATCGAACACTAGGCACGCCAAGACGAGGGTGAGAGCCATTCTGTCGGTCCAACTCCGGCTGGGTTTTTACAGCCAAATGCCACGAATCCGGATGGAATCCGGCTAGTTTGACTCGGAGCCACAGTGTTGCACTTTCACCTGACACATGTCATGATGCAAGTTAAACTCTCTATAATTCGAACATGAATGTTGCAAATTCGGGACTTTGTCGGGACATCCCAACTCTGGATGTGCATGTCAGCCGACTGACGCAACTTGACGAAACAGGACATCATGCCACACGAAGTCAGTTTGAGGCGCTTTCACCTGACATGCATCTATCAACCGCTCAATATATCTATCTCGAACAATAGGCACGCCAAAACGAGGGTAAGAGCCACACTGTCGGCCCTACTCCGGCTGCCATAAATCCGGATGGAATCCGGCTAGCTTGATTCGGAGCCAGAGAGTATCATTTTCACCTGACATATGTTGGCCTGTAAACTTGACGAAAAATGCCAACTTCATTTGTACATTGCAACCATCTGCCATAAATCCGGGTGGAATCCGGCTAGTGCGACTCAAGTTTTAAGTTATTTATTCGGCATATACAGTTATTTTACATCCCCGTAAACATACATGACAGATAACAAATAAACATATATATACATTGAAGAGAAAAACATATATCAACCAGGTTTCATTCATACTCTCATTATTCATTCATTTTTATATCATTATTGTCATGGTAAAGTATAAACCACCTCAGAGTACATTCCTCCGTAGGTTTGTTTACTCTAGCGCGACGTTGGCGATTCCGCGGTGTTTACGTATGTGTGTGAGAGGGGCGTTAAACTTATTTGGTATGTATGAGTGGTCACTTTTCTTAACATCTAAATATAACTCTTTTCTTTCCCGCCAAACTTCCTAGAAACTAACACCTTAACTATAATTTATTTGTCTAAGTAATACTATGTGTAGCCTAGTGGCATAGCCTGGTAAGATATTTACTTTATTTTATCTGTTAACAATTACTTAATATGAAATATTGTGTATTTCTGTAATTCTGTGATGATTTAAATACTTAGCAAACTCTTACTTTATTCATGGAATTGTTAGTCTGAATGTAATGCTTTAATATTTAGTATGCATTCTTTAATATTTCAGGCTGTCTCTTTATATATAATAAAATAATTGAACAAGCACGGCAGTTGAGTTGACGTAAATAGTTCCCTGGTGACACAGATATACATAGAAGAGAAAAAAACATATATATATATATATATATATATATATACTGAAGAGATTCTTCGTTACACAAAATACATGTTCGTAGGTCTAGAACATATACAGGCTATGAGATATGAACATAATTACATTTACGAAAATTACACATGCATAATATGTATTATTCAATTGACATATACTACACACAACAAAACCACCAAACAAAACGTATAGTGCATGGAATAGTGAAGACAGAAAAGAGGACAAATACGTCGTTTTTCATCAAGGATTATCTCCCTTCAAAGTTCTTTAACGGACTTGTAGCGTTACTTATCTATATTTTAATGCAGGTTGATATACGTTACATTGAAAGACTGTTATAATAACCGGTTAAATTGTGCTTATTTAGTTTCTGGAGTAGTGTTACTGTTTTTGAACGGTAATTTCACAAGTGGTGTACGCAAGTGTAAAATAATTCGGATTTGATTTCGGACAGCAATACATTTGGACACTTAACCATTAGGAAATATCAGATAAATGATAAGTGACTCGGAGTCAGAGTGTGGCACTTCGACCTGACACATGTAAACTTTAGAATTCGAACAGGACGGGTGCAAATTCGGGACTTTGTGGGTAAATCCCAACCCGGCTGGGCATGGCAGCCGGCTGACGTAACTTGGCTAAAGCAGGAGCTCATGCAACACGAAGCCAGTTTGATGCGCTTTCACCTGACATCAACCGCCCGATCCATCTATCTCGAACAATAGTCACACGCCAAAACGAGGATTGAAGCCATTATATCGGCCCAACTGATATGAATCCGGGTGGAATCCGGCTAGCGTGACTCAGAACAGAGCCAGAGTGTGTCACTGTCACCTGCTGTTCCGGCTACGCCGGCTAACTTCACGGACATGTTTTGACGCCGCGCTTAACAATCGTTCAGTTATATAACGGCATTTACTGGGTAAGCTAAAAGTTATACTGGTCCAGCTAGCCTGACTCCGGCCAGTCAGTAATGCAAACGCCGCTGTCCTGAGCCGAATACAATTAACCCAAACCAAACACTCGACTTGTTATGTATATACCATCTAGATAGTAGAAGACTGACTAAGTTACAACTAAGGATACTGCCAAGGCAAAGTGGTTAACGTCGGGGATTTGGAACCGAACGCAACGGTTATGACGGAGTGCCCTTGGGCAAGGCACATTTGCTAGCCAGTGTACTGGTGTGTTTACCCAGGGATCATGATTAAGTGAGATGTCGCCGTGATATAACTGGAATAATATATATGTATTTAAGTATATACGTTAGATTAGTTCCAATATAAAATCGTGTGTTCAGCATAATCTTTAAACAAAAGATGAACTATAAGACACAGATTAAATAAAAGATTAACCATTTCATTCAGATCAACATAATACAAATAGCATGGGTATTGGAGAGCTTTTGTTTTGATCTACCGTAGAAACAGATTACATTGTCGGAGTCTTTCTGCAAACAAAAGACTCGCAGTTTTGACACATTTACGCAATGCTTTTCTTTAGACCGTCGTGTGCTTTGACTATTTCTTTTATGTTTTTGCTGTTCCTACGTTAGACCAGACTCTTATAGAAAAAAGTTAAAAACATGACATAGGCCTATATGAATGAAATAATAGAAGAAATCATTGGAATAAAGTTCACATCAGACGGCTAGGAAATGATCTATGCGAACACAGAGACCATCTCTGTCAATGTGGATACAAATTACTAAATAAAAAAGAAGATTTTGAAAACATATATACAAATAACTTATTATTATAAAGAGTTGAAAACATTGTGGCAAAAGGAGAAATTGCGTGAAGTTAGCCGGAGTAGACGGAACAGTCGAATTAGCCGGAGCTCCGGCTACTCCGGCTGAATCAATTTATTCTTTTGCACTGTCTGATCAAGATAAAAAAAATAATGCACATTAACCCTTTTCACATTCAAACACTTGTTGAGGCCTGTGTAACAGTTGATGTTTGAAAAAAAATATTGCAAAAGCACGTTTTCAAAGTCGTCTGCTGAAGATTTATTGTATATAGGAAAGCGGTAACCCTTTTCCACCGATAGACGCATTTTGATGCGTCTGCAGAAGACAATTTTAGAAAAGATTGTGTCAAAACGACACATTTCTTCATTAGCCACAATTTATCTTACTCTTTTTAAGTTATTTTACCTTCAATTATAGAGAATTTCCATATGTTTTAGTAGACATTTTCAAAGTCACCTGCTGTATTTGGGACCCAGTTGTTTAAAGAAAATGTTTACGACGCTCGACGTACAACGGATTACGGACGCCGGACAAAAGGCAACCACAATAGGTCACAGACGAGCTAACAAGAGCGCCGACGCCCGTCTGTTTTTCTTCTAATTCGAAAAAGGGACATTGCTTAAATATTATTAAAGCCAGTTATGCGACTTTGCATTGCTGAATTATTATTAAAGCCAGTGGTGTGACTTGGTATAGACATGCGTAGTGTTCCTAGGAATATGTTTACAGTTTCATTTGAAAATGTTGAACGGTTTTCGAGTTCTTTTTGCCGGCGACAAGTGTATCACAAAGGCGCATTTGTGTCCTCGGAAAACACAAGAGCACACAAGTTAATTAATTGAATTAAATTTCCCTGCCAAAAAAAAAATAGTAAAAGAATGCCTGAATAACCTTTGTATACCTTTGACCAGTTACTGAACACATATAACATACGTTGTGTTGAGTATGTTGGCAATCTGACTAAAGTACACGATCTTTCTATAAATGTAAGATCTGAGGACGACCGATAGAGGGTCACGTTCAGGCGACCTTTCCGCCAGCCAATCAGAACCTCGCTTTCACGTTTT
>JAUELF010260653.1:0-11367 GCA_031471495.1 Clinocardium nuttallii | reverse complement strand
ATCATAATCGTTCTCAAAATATTTATATGTATGTACTTTGATTGTAAATGTCATTATATTGCTTACACAATCAAACGAAGGTCGTTTGTCGTGTGACGTGGTTCACATTGAGTGTATGTACATTACACACCTGACGTGGTTAACATTGAGTGTATGTACATTACACACCTGACGTGTTTAACACGTGTTTTACATGAACGTTACACTTGAGTCAATGTGCCGTCCTTGTCTACGTCCTGTGTTATTTTCCAATGTCAAATAATTTATACGTATACACATATTATGTAAAATATAGAACTTGGAATATCATTAAAATTTCTAGTTTATTTTCTAGGTGTAATCTAACGTCAAATCTTTATCCACCAGTAACTTCCTCTTTCTGCATTAAATAAAAATGACTGTGTGGCAAAGGACATTCTTGTTTACCATGAAGAGAAGATGTATAAATGTCCTTACACTGGACACATTTTAGAGCCATTGTGACATAAGGAATTGTTCAACCTTTAATTACTTTCATTTAAAGATTTTCAATAATTAAAGTAGATAAATGAACATTTGGCGATAAGAACGAAAGCAGCCTTATTCATTGAAACCATACACTAAAGGATACTCAGAAAATAAAACCAAGAAAACATTCCAGTGATCAAACCGTACGCATTGACGGACGTTAATTTCATGTTTTGTTGTTCTTGAGATATGGTATTCGACGACAATATGGGACGTTTAAACAGTCTCTGGTGCCCTCAATATGGGATGTTTAAACAGTCCCTGGTGCCCTAAATATGGGACGTTTAAGCAGTGTGTGCTTCCCTCTATATGGAACATTCAAAAAGTGTATGATGCCCTCTATATGGGACATTTAAGCGGTGTCTGGTGCTCTCTATATGGGTCAATTGAGAAGTGTGTTGTGCCCTTTATATGAAACATTTAAACATTGACATACGAGCCGTCACTCGAGAAAACCGACATCATCGACCCCGTTCGGACGAGCTAATCCGGGCAGACAATGTTCGCCTTCTGTGGTTTTCTGTTCCATGAATCAATACACTATACATCTATCCCCGGAAACGGAAAGTATCGGCCCGGATTAACCTGCGCGGCATGCTAGAATAGCTGAGACATTTAAACACAGAACGATATCCCACAGATGGAACATTTAAATTTTAAACAGTGACTGAAGTCGTCTAGCTGAGACCGATGCTTTTTAGATGGGACTTTTAAATAGTGGATGGTATCCTCTAGAAGGGTTTTTAAACAGCGTTTAATGTCATCTAGCTGAGACATTGGAACACACCGATAACGAGACCATTAAACGGTGAAACGTGTCTTCTAGATGGGACATTTAAACAGTGACTTATGTCTTCTAGATGGGACATTTAAACAGTGTCTGGTGTCGTCTAGCTGATCCATTTAAACGTGGACCAATATCATCCAGATTGGATATATAATTAGTGATTGATGTCCGCTTGATGTGACCATTAAACAGTGACTTATGTCTTCTAGATGGGACATTTAAACAGCGTCTGATGTCGTCTAACTGATCCATTTAAACGTGGACCAATATCATCCAGATTGGATATACAGCGTCTGATGTCGTCTAACTGATCCATTTAAACGTGGACCAATATCATCCAGATTGGATATACAGCGTCTGGTGTCGTCTAGCTGATCCATTTAAACGTGGACCAATATCATCCAGATTGGATATATAAACAGTGATTGATGTCCGCTTGATGGGACCATTAAACAGTGACTTATGTCTTCTATATAGCACATTTAAACAGCGTCTGATGTCGTCTAGCTGAGACATTTAAACGTGGACCAATATCATCCAGATTGGATATATAAACAGTGATTGATGTCCGCTTGATGGGACCATTAATCAGTGACTTATGTCTTCTAGATGGGACCATTAAACAGTGACTTATGTCTTCTAGATGGGACATTTAAACAGCGTCTGGTGTCGTCTAACTGATCCAATTAAACATGGACCAATATCATCCAGATTGGATAAACAGTGATCTATGTCTGCTAGAGAGGACCATTTAACCCTTTCCCTCATATAGACGCTTTCTGACGCCTCTGCAGCAGACGGGTTTTGAAAACAGTGACAAAAGAAGAAATTGCACTTTCTCCATTTGCCACAATGTTTTCCACTTTTTGTCATAGGTTATCCATTCAATTATGGAGATGTTTTGACAAAATATGGTCAAAGTCGTCTGCTGCAGAATTGTCGTATGAGGGAAAAGGTTAAACAATGACTGATATCCTCTAGTTGGGACATTTTAACATCGTCTGATATCTTCCAGATGAGATATATAAACAGTGGTTTATATCTTCTAGATGGGACATTTAAACAGCGTCTGGTGTCGACTAGCCGAGACATTTAAACATGGACCAACTATTTTTCAAGATTGGATATTTTTTAAAAACAGTGATCTATATCTGCTAGAGAGGACCATTTAACAGTGACTGGTATGCTCTAATTAGGACATTTTAACACATCGTCTGATATCCTCCAAATGGGATATATAAACAATGACTGGTGTCTTCTAGATCGGGACAGTCAAACTCTGACGGATATCCTCTAGACCGGACATATAAACTGTGACCGATATCTTGCCGGTTTGGCATTTTAACTGTGACTCATATCGTCTAGATTGGATATTTAAACAATGGAAGAAAGTGTTGATCGGACAATTAAACATAGACCGAAATCCTTAAGATGAGTTATTCAAACATTGACGGATGTCGTCCGGTGACTGATTTCTTCCGGATGCTCGATACGAGGCCAACTGGAATAGCCGATGTGAACGTGTTGGCTGATCTGAATCAACATTGCTTGCAAACACCGGTCATTTGTTTTTCTCAGAGTGCCGCTCACGTAATATCTGCGACATTTGTAGGTGAAGAGACAGTCATGATATCTGATCAAGACAGCGTACGAAAATGAAAATGTACAACAAAATATGTTAAATTGCTTCAAGCAAGATTGCAGAAAGCAGGACTGCCATTGATTTGATTGCATTGTTTCCGTATTTGAAATATTTCGTTAATCATCTGTGATAATAAAAGATACCGAGATATGCTTTCTTTTCCCACAATAAGCCCTATCCGACTTGCATCTGATGCAGACGACTTCATTAAACAATATATTTATTTCCTCTTCTTTAGTTCAGTTTCAAACTTTTTGCCAAGATGATATCATTTCTGCCGCAAACTTGCTGAATGTTGAAAGGTTTGTTTCAATTCGTGTCTGTCAAAGAGTGAAGATTCGGCCTCATGAGATTAGTTTTGTTCTTTTTTTGTTTCGCTGATTAAAAGCTTGGAGAAGGACAATTTTAAATAAGTCCGAGTTTAAAACTTTAAAACCGGCTTACGCAGTTTGACTTTTAAAGGAATTGTAGCAAAATAAGAAATTGCTCGTTATAAATAATGAATTATCAGGAAAATAACATTTAAACGTTAGTGCGAGAGAAGTGCGTTTTGTACAGATATATTCATTATCTTTATGGAAGCCACTATAATCTTGATCTTGGTCGGTGAAATACGAACATGTCCAAGATCCTTCGAACCCGAACCTTTTTTTCATGAAAAATGAAAGTATTAGAGCGATGAACACATTCGGTAACTGTGATCTTGACCTTTGACCTCGGTCGGTAGAATAATCTCTCCTGACACAGACTGAACCTTTAACCCTTTCCCACATACGACAAATCTGCAGCAGACGACTTTGAAAACATAGAGACAACCCTGAAAAATCTCTTAATTGTTAAATAAATTGGAAAACATTGTGGCCAAAGGAGAAATTGCTCATCGTATAAAAACCTTATAAACATTTCCGCCCACAAATTAAAGTGTTAAGAGCGATGATGTTGTTTTGTACGAGCTCATCATAGTCCGATGAGACCTAGATTTGTGAAACTTGTCCAACCCCTGTATGAAATATGAATGTTATCCACAAATGGCAGTTCTAGAGCAAACACGTAGTTTATACGCCAATGGTTAATAGCCTTATATGTCCCCTTCACTATTGTTATGTTTGCGGTATCAATTTAGTCTTTGAAATTCTGCGGGATCCTTCCGATTCTTTTTAATCCCAAATTCCAAATTTCTTTCACATTCTAGATGTATTTGGCGGTAGCAGGCGACGAGTCTTAGCTGCCATTAACGTCTGACAGGATTAATTTCAATGCACGTTGTTAACATTCGTTAACCATCGAGATATTTAAAACTATAAGTAAATGCCACACATAAACCAAACACAATGTTGTCCAAGATACAAACTTTTATTCGTTAATGTACGGTAATTTTCACTTTCGTATAAAAAATCTGGTTAAAAATCATTAAAATCAACATAAAACATGTTATATACCAGAGGGCGTTTTCTCATGTTTCATACTAACTTGGTACTTTTGATACATATTTTCTAAAGAACTCCTCACCAATCAATAGAAAAGTGGATTGATTAGCCAGTGTCATTAAGAGCCCATGTCACCAGGAAGGGCTCCTTTATTTAAGGCTATCAGTTATCAGCTTGTATGCTCCCTGGATGTACTGTGGGGTTCGTGCAAAACAAAATGTAACCTCGTTTTATTACAAAATTAAGTTACAACAGATTTGCACGAATCCATCAACATGAAAAGTAATTTACAACATAATACCGACCTCCTGTATCTCGATTTCCTCTATAAACACAATACATCTTGGTGAGATTACTTTTTTTAAACTTCTATAGCTACACAATAAACTATATGACAAGTGTAAACACTAATATCTTGCCACCACACATCAAGTACCTAGTAACCACGTTTGTTTAACTTTGTGCTCAGGTGAGCTTAAAACGGGCCATATAAAGGACTCTCTTGGTAACTTGACAAGTATGTGGCTTCCTGAGGAAGAACCAGCCACTTACAGCAACAGTGTGGACTTCACATGAAATCTTTTAACAAGATGGTTACACTTCTTGTGCGTGAATTCATTAATATTGGGGAACATTACGTTCTTGATAACCAATTATAAATATATTTCCTTGACAAAATGTAAATACATTAATCAACTGCAATCACATTTTGTAACTGTCTATTAAATGAAATGTATACTAGATCAAGCCTAGAGTGTAGAAGAAACGATTATCATATAAAATACATTGTGCTTGTACAATAAAACAAACATGCCAAGAATTTTTCAACAATACATTGACCTTTATAATCAGAATTAACAAACCCACTCTGCACTTCTAACATACACTCACTCTCTCGATGACATCTCACAAAATTCTAAATTGTAATGTCTGTTTGGCGTAAAGCAATCAACATGTTATTTTTCTCGTCCTTGATTATAATAGAATAGAATTGAAGCAAAGCCATGCCACATTAAAGGGTTTATTTTTAAACAGCCCTGGCTAAATCAATTTACAAAATATTTATGACTAATTTGAAATGAGCATATGACATGATGTACATCACCAACACTATTATAACACACTTGAGAATGACTGAATCACGAGATTGACTACCCAAGAAGGAAAATACAAATTATTTGAGTGTTTCTTGTTGAAAGGTTTTTTTCAAAAGTATTTCATATAAAACCTACAAAGTTAGTGCAAACTGCAATCAAACACCAGGAAAATAAAAGCCAGGCATACATTAAAGCAATGATTTAAAGCAAACTATTGCACTGTTAGAAGTGAACCAAATTCTATTTAAATTGTATAACATTAACACACACCTGTGAAACATCCTCAAATGCAATGTCTTTGGAATGATACAAGGCTTTTCCGCAAAACAGACTACTACAAACGCCTCTGCTGCAGCGATCTTTGAAAACATTGTTGGAAAAGGAGAAATTACTGCTAAGACGAGCAATTTCTCCTATCCTGTCAATGTTTTCCAAATCATGATGTCAATGTTTGAGATGTTAAGCTCTAATCCTATGATATTTTCAAAGCAGACAACTCTGAAAATAGACAATCAGCAAGATGTTTTTATTCTGCGTTAAATTCTCATATGGTAACACCTTACACATTTATCGACCAATTAAAGATATCTAGACAGACTTTTTATAAGGTTTTTTTTTTCCTCCATTATCTTTTATAGTTTTCAAGGAAGTCGAGGCCTTTATTGTTTATTTTCCAGGAAAGTCTACTCCTGTCAGATCTGATGTGTATCAATAACAACATGATACATGTATAGCAATTTCAGCCATACTCTTCATTAGGAGCATCTAGACATCTCACTAACATACAAGTTTAAGTCTAAATAATTTGTAATGAAATGTCCCTGATTAAAAAATGTAGTAAAATTATGTATAAAAAACATAATTTAAATGATATAACAAGACTTATGGCTGGAATAAAAGAGTATTGAATCTGATGTCACATATAATGACACATTATTTATTCAAAATAGTTATTATTAAAATGAAGTGCGTGTTCAATTTCTTACACTGTTAGTGCCGATTTTTGAAATATATTATGTAGAACATTACAATCATTAAGAATCTTATTTTCCAAGTTAAATGCAGAAAGGTATCAAACTATCAGATCTATCAAATTATCGGGAAATGAAACCCTTCCAGTCACATTTCTGATCCTTACACGTCAAAGGAAATATTGACCTTTAACATACTAGGGTTAAACATTTACCTCTACAATGAAACATGTTAAACTAACAATAGAAGAGGTGCCACTAGTTAATGACAGGACCATCTTAAAGGGGATGATGAAAATGATGTTTATTCACTTTTATTTTAATGGTTTCATAACCATGCTAGAGACAGTAATTGACGGCCTGACTATAGAGAGAGATATGTCTTGATATGGTAAAGATGACTGGCAATGTCAGACGGTACAAAAGGAATGTAGATTATGTTACAAAACAGGTTATATGTGGAAACACTATTGCATCAATATGTGAAGGTGATCAAACATTTAAACATGTACATGAAGCTGAACATACAGAACAATCTCTTACTACCCATGGCATTGATGCAACGCTTCCGGACTGTTGAACGGACAAATTTTTCAAAATACAGTGAAATAGGAGTGTTTGTTTGAGTCTGTTCTAAGCATATCACAACCTTTGCTCAACCAATGAGCGGATTAGCCAACAAAATTTGACCAACCTGTTTTCTACCATTTACTTTCGCGGAACCAAAATACATTTTTCATATCAATATCAACCAAATAACATTTTGTTTTTGTTTCCAATTCCAAAAATGAATTAAGAACTGAAAAGTAAAAATGTACAACTGTTTGAAGATTGATTTCAAACATATAATGGTCACTTGTATCAAATTTTATTATTTTTTTTAATATATTTGAAACTGCAATATTTTATCTTTATGTGACCATGTTCTGAGATTAAACATTCTCCTATTGCATAGAATACAAATATTTATAGAATTGACTTAAAATCCTAATTTCTTCAAAATAAACAAGTTAGTGTTACAATTTTCTAAACAGTAAGATAAGGGTAGTAAGTGCTGGTACAGCCATCATTATAGAAGGAATGTTGATGTTGGTGGCTCCGTTACATCCATCTTGGTTATCACAGTGACAGTAACGCATCTTCACTCTGTAGGTACCGGTCCTCTCCTTACACTGACGGCCCTCGTCATCACCCACCTCTCCACTAGGGGCACACTGACGGACGTACCTCACATTCCACTCGTCATTGTAATACACTGTCAATATAAAAACAAGAAGAATGATAATAAGATGTTAACACATACAACAACTCTGCAGCAGAACACTTAAAAACAGCTGGCAAAACTAGGGAAAATCTCAATAAATGACAGTACATGTACAAAATATTGCAACAAATGTTGTTTGCTGCAGATGCATTTTAAAGTCTTTCAGGTGGAAAATACATGTGTATCAACACATTTTTATGTCTCCTTAAATATGTTTACGGAAATTACATTTGAATGTCACTTAGTTGTTTATGTTTTAGTTTGAGAAGAGGTTTTCAAATAAAAAAAATGTTTATTTATTTTTAATTAACCTCGAGTCAAATAGTCTTGAGGTAACAGAGGTTATACATTAATGTAATTGTCAAATGACAGATGC
Source organism: Clinocardium nuttallii (assembly GCA_031471495.1). Classification (NCBI taxonomy): domain Eukaryota; kingdom Metazoa; phylum Mollusca; class Bivalvia; order Cardiida; family Cardiidae; genus Clinocardium; species Clinocardium nuttallii. Next base: position 3,296 of record JAUELF010260653.1, on the reverse strand, counting down.
AAAATGAATAAACATATAGAGGATATTTGTTTGTATCAAGTGGATAAGGATTATATTTCATAGAGAAGAGATAAAATGAAATATTAAAATATTATCACTTCTCGATGAAATAAAATCCTTATCCACTTGATACGAACAAATTTTCTTTTTATTTTATGCTTATTGATGACTAAAGTAAGGATCTATTTTGTGTCTATGTACCTGTTAACGTATGTTACGTCATTATTTCATATTCCACAGTGTGGAAAATGGATTTTATTTCACTGATAGAACAGTATTTCATCACTTAGCATAAAATAAATATATTTTCATAACACAGGTATAACAGGAACACATGTGTCGTCTGCCAATATTTCAGCAAGTAAAAGCCAAGGAATGCAACACAAAAAGCTGATAAACCTACCCTCTTGTACAACTTTTCTGCACATTGTAACATTTTCACCACATATGTCCAAGCTGAATGTCTTGTTGTCAAACCAATCACCACAGTCTTGTTGGAAGTAAGAGTTACAATTGTAACATCGAATAGCATATGCTGAAAATAAAAAAAATAACATTGAATTCTTGACTGTTATAAGGTCACACAACATAAACATATATATTGCTTTCATCTTTTGAATAAAATACCTATAAAATTTAATACGATCAAAATTTCCTTTAAATCCAAAGATGTAACTTGGTTAACCCTTTTCCTCCTACGACAATTATGCAGCAGACAACTTTGAATATATTTTGTCAAATAATTAAAAATCTCTATAATTGATAACCGATGACCAAAAGTGGAAAACATTGTGACAAAAGGAGAAATTGTTCATTTTGAGGAATTTCTACTTTAAGTTTTGTCAATATGTTTTCAAAAAGCTGTCTATATGAAGGAAAGGGTTTTAAAAAAAAGTCTTGCAATATCACAATTCTGCAGATGACTGAAAACAACAACTTGAAAAATATCTACAAATTAAAGTATAATTAAATAAATTATTGTAAAGAATTTTGAAAGCATTGTCGCAAAACAAAATATTGCACATTTCAAAATCAAAGGGTCAAAATGCAACTGCATGTTGAAAGGGCCAAAGGGTTAAACCAATTTAACATTAAGCCCTAGTATCCCTGATATAATATTAAGTCTATTAAACCTCTTTAGCAGGTTATCATATATAAGACACATAGGAAAATGATAAATCATAAATATCCGGATAATTATTATTCACAATCTTAGAACTGCAGCAAATAAAACCGTTTCCATAAGTGTAGCAAAACCAGCTTTTTTTTTTCAAACAGGTTTTATTTAATTCTATTAGGCTTATTTAAAATGTATTTTCTATAGCTTCCAGGAACAGTTTAGTTTTTGTAAATAGCTTCACTACAACAAAAGTTATGATAAAATTAATATACTAAATTTCAACCTTTTTCTGGAAAATTTAATGCATTGATAATTATGTTGCGCGTGCAGAACCAAAGAAAGTTTCTTTTTATCAAGAGTTGTTATAACTTTTGTTCTAATGGAGATAATTAAATGAAACTTGGCAAATTCGTGTATTTTGTCCTGCTTAGTTCAATAATAAGATGATTAAGCTTTGCATATTCAACCTGTCAGTAGACAACAGATCTTGAAGATAGGATGTGGTAAATAAAACAATTATGATAAGCACACATCTTTTATGATATGGGGAAATGTATTAATTAATCAATTCAAGTAATTTTCAAGGTTTTAATTAGTTGCTCAGGAAAAAGAAGGGATCAAATTGGGACAAAACCTCTACATTTATCAACCCTTTCATTAAAGAGACATCTTTGGGTGTAACTGCAGCAGACATTTACAAAATATTTGCTGTTAAAGGAGAAATAACACATTCTACACTATTTGACATTTAACGGTTAACCACAATCATTTTGAATTGTTATCATATTATGTATACAATTCAATGTTTAAAAATTGTAATTTATGTTTTCAGAAATATTATAAACAGCCAACAGCAATTCTTTTTTTTTTTTTATAAAAAGCAACAACCCAAACACAAACTGAGGTAGAAAATTCAAATAAAAACTTGAACATTTGACTCTAAGAAATATTCAGTAAAAAATAACATGAACACAAAGACCCGAGGTAAAGTGTTCAAAACAATGCACCAGGTTTATTGCACATTTAATTCATTCTTGCATATGTTTCATTTTCCTCATTTACAGAAGGTTTGTGACATGATCTTGACAGAATTAATTTATGGTTTGTCTACAGACCCCCACTTGACAGGTAGTTGTCTTACATCACATTCAGCATTTGCCTATCTTATACCTGTAGGGCACAGAAAGATGCCACATTCATAACACAAAGAGCAGCCAACCATGGAGAAGAACCCCTCAGGGGCTTTGTATGTCATATCTGCTAAAGTTGCAAAGTAGATAACAAAGGGTTATTTATCAAATGGCTTTAAACCCCTAATCTAATTCCCAGGTGTGTTTATCTAACATTATATGACACTGAATGTACCTGTGATCCATTACCTTAAATAATGAATAGAGGGATAGACTCTATAAACTAACCAAATTGAATAATAAAACAAAAAAATTGCTGCTTGGTAATACACATCTTTAACTTATTCTTAAGTTGTTTGAGCAGGGTAAGGGTTAACATGTCATGTTTCACAGTCAAGTGGCCAACCAGTTATAGAGCACATGCTCATTAAGTTGTAAAATGCTTAATTTAGTAGGCAAACCATGTCCCTGTAAGGTCAAAGCATAATGTGTTCCACTATTGTGTGTGATTAAAACTTTACAATACTTTGTGGAGATATTTAAATATTAAATTTTTTAGAATTATAATGTATTATAATTTATAAAACTTAACGCTGTCCAATGTTTACAAACACCTTACACAAAACCAAATTACAAATAAGTGAATGATATTTTCCTTAACCCAGAAGTATCAATTTAGACACCTTCCATGTTGAAAATTGTAAGGAGATCAGTATTGATATTTTAATTGTTAGCACAAAAAGTCATGTGTAGTCGTCTACATTAAAAATTCTATCAACTGTCATAGAAGAATATAATATACCTTTTTATTTTAAACACACAGACTTTTTTAAAAAAGATTACCTACACTGTTGAGTGACTGTGCATACACTAGGAGAAAACTGGATTGGTGAGAAGGTGTGAAAAATGTATGACCCTATCTATAAATGATTATGTAGGCATGGATTTGGAAGTCTTGATTTAAAAGTAAGCAGGGTTAGAAATTAACTCAAGTCCGCCGGTCCGAGACCGTCCGTTTTTGCGGCGGACCTGCTAAGCATTGCAGC
>JAUELF010260642.1:0-11367 GCA_031471495.1 Clinocardium nuttallii | reverse complement strand
CGAGCCGGGATTCGAACTCACGACCCCTGGATTGACAGCCCTCGTCGCTACCGACTGAGCTAATGGGGCTCGGCAGACATCGAAAAAGTCTAGGTAAAAATACAGAACATCTCTATATATGACAGTTCAATTATCGATAAAAATTAAAAAATATTGTGACAAAAGGAGATATTGCTCGTTTTGAGAAATTTCTCGTTGTGGTACAATGTTTACTCAAACGGTCTGATGCAGAGGCGTCATACATCGTCTTATATGTGGGAAAGGGTTACTGTGGCATTTAGTGTCGTCCTTGTTACAAACAAATGAGTTGAAACAATAAACCTCGGACAATTAAAAAAAGAACATTTTGATACAAAGTTGAACAAATTATTGAAAAATAAGCATCAACACAATTCATACTGGTTTACGACGGTTTAATTCAATTATTCCTGCTTCCGATAATCTAAGGTCATAAGTCATATACGTTTAATCCTTTCTCTTCCGTATAGAAACGAATTTTGACAGGAAGTTATTCCTGATCTTCTGTTTTCCTCGATTATTGCGCCCACATAGCGTGTCTGAAACGAGATGGGTCAGCGTTAAACGGTCGCTGAAGCTACACGAAGTCGGATGAGATTTAGTGAGCAAAATATTCTCTGTACGTATATCGGATCAATTTGAAACGACCTGTTAAAGGAAGTTATCAGATCTAAACGAGGGAATTCCTACTGAAGAAAATGCACAACTAAACGTGGGTATTTACGTTCCAATAATGTGAGAAATAACTAAAAGAAAATAAATTAACTTAATTAATGTTAAACCTCCTACACTTCCAATTTATTCACGATAAAAAGTATATGGGCCACTCCATGAGAAAACCGGTGATAGTGACACCATTTTCGATTTTGGGATTGTTACATGCTCAAATAGTCCAACCTGTCTAGTTTTGTTTGATATATATGTGGACTTCGTATGACAAATATTGACGCCGTAATGGACGTCAATGATAGACGTGTGTTACTAATTGCTGAAATGACGTCGACGTCATTTTCATGATTCATGTTCAACGCACAAACAAGTTAGTCATTTACAGCAAAGTTTTCTTAATTTTATTAAAAATTGTTTGAGTACATTTTAAGTCCATCAGCGTATAACTTCACCTTTAAAGCAGTAATAGCAATTTAAAGCATGGAGTTTTGAACAATATGTTTGGGACGTGCTGAAATACAAAGTACATGTATGACATAGTGTTGGAGTCTTATTTCCTGTGCTTCACGAACAATACGTCTACGCATCTAGATGATTATTTGAATGCAGACGGGTGCATCGGTTGCTTACAAACTTAGGAACAAGTCGAGAAAATATATTTAATCCAGATCTACTATATCGAAGGAAATGAATTGCATGTATTTATATCGTTTTGCGAGGTCTTATTTCAAATTTATCCGATTTCCTCAATCCTGTGTGGTTTGTGATTATAGCGCCCTCATAAAGATGAGATCAGTGTCCGAGTTCCTGTCGGTTCACTACCAATTCTCAATTGACAATAGTCAAACCCACTTTTTTAGTTCTCTTGTTTCTTTGGATAATACTACGAAAGTCAAGGTCTATCTGTGTTGTATAACTGAAGTATTGAATGACTTTTAAAAAATATCAACAACAAACTTGCATCACAATCGAAATATGCCTTGTTATATAAGTAAATTTAATTTAACAAATGATACTATTTGTTATCATTTTCTCTTGTTTAAATTCAGATATGGCAGTTGGGATAAATATATAACAACATGTGCAGGTGTGTTTTTGTCAATTAAACATTTAGATTTGCATTATTCTGTATTCATGACAGCTGGGATAACTAGATAACGACACAAGTCGATGTGTCGTGCAATACCAAACCGACCTACAGAGGTTTTCATTCAATACCGATTTCATTTATATTTCATACTTGGCTTTTAACATTTCATTTATATTTCATACTTGACGTTGATTTTCTTGTCGAAACGTCAGAAAGCCCCCAGTAGTGACATGGACTGTCAATCGATGGTTTTAGGAGTTCGAATTTCAGATCATCCAAAATTCTTTCCGCCCTTTGACAAAAGTAAGCGGTGTCAATCGTCTTCCACCAGTGTCCTAACATCTATGTGAAAAACAGCCAATTACTTGGAAAGACTGTTATGTCGAAAACATGTGTGGGAAAGTGCATAGGTATGTGAACTGACCGCAATGAAATGACTATGTGGAGCAACAGCCAGTTGCTTCCAAAAGACTGTCATGTGTTGACTATGTGTGATGAAGCCCATGGAAACACACGGGGTCGCCAAAATATGGGGTGTTTTTTTTTTTTTAAAAAGGCGTATTTTTAAGTCGGTGTGACTATTAAAACGATTGACGAAAAAGGGGCGTTTTCAACTCTATTCAATAATTACACTATTGACAATATACAAATCAAAGCGCTGATGATATAGGGCGTATATGTCAGTTGAAAACAATATGGCATCGTTAATATGGACAAACATTGTTGAAACAATGAATCATCGACCTTTAAACAAACCAAACCAAAAATGTTTGATACAACACAGATTGCCTGCCAATAAACAATACCACATTAATCAAAGTTTGATATTGCTCTTGTATTAACAAAATAAATCACGAAGGACAAAATATTAACAAACAACCGAGCAGCAACCCTTAAGTATACTATTTCCAGTTCAGAGAACAATAAAGATATGTAAATTGGAATCTTACTGATAAATGACAGACAATCGAAAGCATGCTAGAGTTATGTTTTCTTGTGCACTGCACATCTGTAACTCAAAAGTTTCCTATACACCAAGTCTGAAATTGATACATTGAACATCTATTAAGACAATGGCCGCAGAAAACATATGGAAAAATCAGTTTACACTTAAAGAAACCCAATCAGATTTGTGTTCGAATCCTCATGCCACTGTATAAGTTGAACCACTGTGAAATGAATGCCCCAAACAGAAACGAAGTTTTGACCCATTAATGCAAACGGTAATGGACAGCTGGACATATGTATTAAAACGAGGATGGACAGACAGTCAGTCGCTCTGGATGAAGTACAAAGCTTGGGGAAGCACTCATTAACGAACAATAGCATTTCACGGAACGCATATGTTGCATAAGAAAGTCATATAATAAGTGAGAAGATTGAACGAGGCATATATACACAATCCGAACGCTGCATGCTTAAGTTATAGTAATTGTGCACGGCACATCTGTAGGTCATTAGTTACCTACAAACTAAATTTTAAATGGATACAATGGAAGTTAATTGAGACAATGGCTGAACAAAATAAGGAAAAATGGATATAATCAAAATAAGCAGACTAGAGTTGTGTACCTAGTATTTTCCGTTATAAGTGTGACCACTTTGAAATGAATCTGCCAAACAGTAACAACGTTTTGATCAATAAATGAAACCATGCCGGACAGACGAATGCACATTCAGACAGATTATAGCCAGCCGGACGACGGATAATGCCTCCAAGATTTCAGACAGACAACACATAAAGTATTAATTACAGCAGACTGGTTCAGTACATCAAAACACGTCTGTGTTAAAGAAAAGGTTAACATGGTATGTTATGTGTAATGTATGTGTTATCACATATGAGCATAATCTAACATTTTGCAGTTTTCTTGAATCTCCGAAACAGGACCGTTCAAGGTTAATTGACAAAAGCCTATTTAGAATACATGTCTAGTGTATCTGTCAACAGATACATCTAGGACTAGATTGCATGTTGACGAACGTTGAGCCTTCAAATAATGCAAATACAAATACATAATAATTTAAGTCCCAAAATCGCTAAAAGCGCCTCACTTATAAAACTAAATATCGACCGGTTATAACTCGTATGTATGTTGAAATTAACTAATCTCTAATTTGTAGATTATGAATTTGTATTTCCTATTTGGGTCGACATACTGACAGACGGACAAACAGAATGATGGAAAAATTTCTTTTCCAGCGACACATGAAAAGATTCAACACAAAACAAACAATTCTCCAGAAGCTGTGAGACCGTTAGTACCATTCTTTCGTCGCATGTATACACAATAGGACGCGCTCTCTTTTGACAAATTATGCAATAACAAGTTTGTTTACAGTCTTTCTAACCCTTGACCACATAGGCTTAATCTACAGCAAACAACATTGAATTAATTAAGGCTAAAATATTGAACATAATTAATGTAAGTATAATTGTGTATGATGAAAACATTGTGGAAAAAGACATACTTGTAGATTATCATTCAACTGTTAAGGTAGTCAACATGTGTCTTAAAGGGGCATTGTTCGAAATGGAGGAATTGCCTAATGTCAGAAATTGCTCCGTTTGAAAAAATACTTTCAATATTCGTAAGTAACTAAGTAGCTATAACAGAAACAATTCAACCCTTTCCCCGCTAACAGTCTAGTTTAGACGCAAATGCAGCATACAGCATTTGAAAGCATCGTTAATACAGGAAAAATTGCATATTGTGACCCATTTCCTCTTTTTCCACAATGTTTTCAACTATATTTTCCCCTAGATGTAAGGCAAAAAAAGGTGTTACCATTCATCTCTTTCATATTATTCAAAAAGTGTCCGGAAGGGAGAAAGAGTAAAATAATGTATGTAGTAAAACAGAATTAATCTGAAACGTGTTTGAAAACATTGTGTGAAAAAGATGAATCGCTCATTGTCATTAATAGCCCCATTTACAACAATATTTTCAATCTTCGACTGTTATAGTATCACAGAAAGGGTTCCGCTTTCATGGAATGGATGTAACCATTTCCATGTTGTTCTTGGAAATGTAGGTTATTCCACAAGCGTCGTAGTTATAACGTAGACGTGACGTAGACGTGGTGTTCCGTAGTTATAACATAGACGTAGTGTTCCATAGTTATAACGTAGACGTGGTGTTCCATAGTTATAACGTAGATGTAGTGTTCCATAGTTATAACATAGACATGGTGTTCCATAGTTATAACGTAGACGTGATGTTCCGTAGTTATAACGTAGACGTGATGTTCCATAGTTATAACGTAGACGTGATGTTCCGTAGTTATAACGTAGACGTAGTGTTCCGTAGTTATAGAACGTAGACGTGATGTTCCGTAGTTATAACGTAGACGTGATGTTCCGTAGTTATAACATAGACGTAGTGTTCCGTAGTTATATAACGTAGACGTGATGTTCCGTAGTTATAACGTAGACGTGACGTATACGTGGTGTTCGATACAAATGTTTATGAACGACTGCTCTAGTATAACCACATGTTAAATTCCCTTTGTTTTGAAAAAGTTAGAATATACAGATATACAATACAAATTGTTTACAACAGTCAATTTAAATAAATTCCATTAATTCATGCACGGATCGGATTACATCGGATAAAGTACTATGAGTCTCATTGTGCAATGCCAGTCGATTGTTCGAACTAATCATTGACACTAAAAGCACTTAAAATTTCATGCGGCCAGATGTTTTCTGCTGGTTAATCCAGTGGTGTATTTATAGATGAATTTGATACATTTGAGAGCGAATGCTCTGATGAATGGAGAGATGTCAGATTACACATTTTTGTATAATGTAGTATTTACTTTTTCTAATTAATGCAAGCGGGAGGATTTTTGTTATTCTGTCGAACCAATGGAATCATTATAAACCAGATGGTAAACCAATCAAAAGTCTACTTTCGCGGATGTAGACACATATGTGAAGCTTTGTTGCAGCTTTAAGTCGATTTTTCGAAAGCAACCTAGCAATGGGATAGGGGCGAAAAGCCACTATCCCATAAATAAGTTTAAAACTGAGATGTGTTCAAACTCGTCTGTTGCAGATTTGTCGTTTTTTTGTAAAAAAGTAAACATGTACGAATGTAGAAGAAAAAAGTTGTTGATTATTATTAAAATGTTATTGATAGCCCTCGTCCTCCGAGCTGTTCCCGTCCGATACCGAACTTCGTGTTTAGAAAAACAAAACAATTGTTTATCGTAAAATTATTTGATTGACTGTACCATTCGGTCCACTGCACTCGAGAAAAAGATAGCTACGATAAATGAGCCGTTCCGCGATAAAACCAACATTGTGGTCTCTGCGTAAAGTATCGACCCGGATCAGCTTAAGCAGGCTAGTCCATACAGACGCATTTCGCCTTCTTTATTTTGTTTCTGTTTCAGGAATCATTACTCTTTACCTCTATCCCCCAGAGACGGAATGTGTCGGCCCAAAATAACCTGCACGGACTGTGCAGGCTGATCTGGGTCGATACATTACACAGAGTCCATGATATTAGTTTTCTCGTGAAACGGCTCAATTTTCTAATGTTCGTATAACCACGGACGCCATGCATCATGCAGTGGACAGATTGTTGTATACCTTGTCCGCGGTCAAAATACTCGTCATAACAAATTTAAATTCAATTTTTTCAATTTCTTTATTTGCATTTAAAATTTTACATGCTGTTGCAACACATTTAACATTTGAAAGGCAATACATAAAGTATAGTATAAATAGATGCCATAACATTTGAGAAAAGTGTAATTAGTTTATTAAAACTTAGATTATTTATTATGTGAAGTACAAAAAGCACCTTATTCGGAGTTCAATCCGTCTATGACTCTTTTTTAACACCACGTTTTGTATTGGTATTTATATATATTTACTAAGTTTTCGTAATATACTAATTCTATCAATTATAGGTTAATAGAATTTACTTGGCACTCATGAATATTTGAGACGATTTGTTCTAAATTTAGACTAATTTTGATATGGATGGCAGAATACATATCGGATTTAACCTTACCCTCATATAGACGCTTTCTGACGCCTCTGCAGCAGACGGCTTCTTGAAAACATAGTGACAAAAGAAGAAATCGCACAAAACGTGTCAAAACATTTCTCTGCAAAGAATCTCTGTGCTTCTTAAGTTATTAGAAAAAAGGTTCATTGTTTCACATATCTTGCTAGGTAGGAAGATGGGATTAACACCCTTAGGTTGAGTGTAACAGGGATTAGAGGGTCACTTTTCATAATTGTGTCTAAAGATAAAAAGTAGAAAAATGTCAATTTGAGCAGTTATACTACTCTGAAAGTTATCAGGGACTTGGTTTCTTTTACACAGGTGAACGAAATAGGGCACACATAAAGTACGTTAATCGACTTCTTCTACCTTTGATGACCATCAATGGGAGATATTAGTCAGTTATCTCCCTTTAATACTCTTTAAATCTAGTTTGGTCCTATCATTTGGTTTCTCTGTTTTTATCGATGGTTTCTTTGCACTGGATGTGCACTTATAATTTGCATTTTCTTGGCCAACTATTATGAGATTAATTAGTAATTCATTATTTGTGTTCTTTAAACACTGCTATGTAAATGATCTCTTTTGAATCACCACTTTAATCAACACATTTATGATTAATAAGTACAGAGTAATCGCAATATCGCATTGCCAAATAGCGACAAAGACAAAGGATTTCAACTAAAAGGACCAACTTACTATTTGGTCTTCCCTGGTCTTGATCTGACAAAGGAGATACTATAATTATCACTAATGTCTATCATTATGTTACATCCTGCAGATGTTCACACTTAAATATAACCTGCTGACTACGAATACCAACACAACTAATACTTTCAGTACTTTTATCACATCCTCTCTTTGGCGTGAAATTACTCCGCTTAGAACTTTATTTTTGTTTCGGCGGAGCTGTCTGTTTTATTAGGAGCGTGTCAACTCCGAAACTCTGTTTATGATTAAAGTTGACTCTGGAACGGGTGTCTGTCGACCACTGTCCTAAAGACGAAGCTTCACTCATACCAATATGTTATAGCATACTTGTACGGATCACTCGAACATGTCGATAACTCGTACTGATGTTTGGCTTCTATTCGACTTCGAGCTATCGTATACAGAAAAGAGTTCGAGATATATTTGTTATACCAGTGGTATGACACTCTTTGAAATACGGTCACTGATTAATACATTCATACACATGAATACATATAATTATACTTCTTAAATATTTCATATATTTAACCCTTAAACCCACATGCAGACGTATTTTTAAGCATCTGAAACCGACGATTTTTGAAAACATTGCAGCAAAAGGAGAAAAATTGCTTACAATGAGCGTTTTCTCCGTTTTCTTCCACTTTTTTGTTTTCAACACTATTCATACTTTCCTAACCAGACAATGGAGAAGTAGATACACTTTTAGTATGACAGTCTTCAAAATACGGTCAATGAATAATACATGCATCCGCATGAACATATTTTTTAACTTCGTAAATATATTTCATTTTTAAACCCGTTTCTATCTTCAGACACATTACGACGCATCTGCAGGAGACCACTTGTGGCAACTTTGAGCAATTTTTCTCCATCTTTCCACTTTAAAAGCAATTCATACATTCCTAGATGATATTGTTTACAAGCCCACTAACGAGTCAGGCATATAGCAATAATCGCGGTGCCCTTTTGCATTATGTAGCCAGAAAAAGGCTAAAGCGACAACATTTGTGTGGACAAAACCGGCTGAACAATTAAAAATACAAAAATAATTCGATTCATAGTTTCTATAGGCCATTTAGCTCTAAACGTCAAGTTGTATTGATCTGCGCAGGCTAGTTCAAGCCGCCAAAATATTCCGTCACAGGGTATAGAGTAATGATTCCTGAAACTGAAATTCCACAGGAGGCGAACAGTGTCTGTCCGGATTAGCCTGCGCGGAACGCTTAAAATGATCCGGTCGATACTTTACACTATAGGTTTTCTCGTGGGATGGCTCATATTGGGAGGTATCAGGTTCACGTTGACTGAATACTGATGTGTTTCACTTTTGAGACATACCCATTGACCGTTTAAATGCAGCTTAACTCCGCTTTCAAAAGTGTTTACATTAGTATCACGGCGACCAGTTCACGTCAGTATCTGCCACCTGGCTTTGTCGCACCAGTACTCCACACACTATTCAGTACATACACTACAATACAATATTTTATTTCGATACTTAGTTTGTACATAATACATAAATGTCAGCTCTGCAATATATTATACAGTGATCAGAGGGCAGCAAAAGGCGTAATAATTAAATCAATATGAGAAAGAAATTCAGAATAGGAGAAAAGGAATAAAGGATATATAGCAAAAGAAGGTACAGCATGGAGAATATATATAGAGGCATGTTTTGTAATTTAAATATGTTTAGCCATATTTTATTATATAATATATATATCATAACGTTGGTTTTCTAGTATTTGTTATCATTTTATACCAATTCAGTGTACATGAATGAGGAAGTTGACAATTTAACATAAATCAAGTGATTACTCGACCATGTCGAAAACAACTCTGGAATGTGAATTGGATTGTATCATAAAGTTATGATTTATTTGTGATCAGTTTTGAGACGGGTGGTTTACATCGCAGCATACTTAAAATGAAATAACCCTTTTTATGGTAATTCATTTTTTCATAATTATTATTCAATGTTCCGGAATGGCGCATGAAAGCATTGTAGTAAAGGGATAAATTGCTATGAAATAGCACTTTCTCCTTTCCCAACATTGTTTTTAACGTTGTATGAAAGCATTTTCCATTTTTCGATTTTATTTATTTGCGGTCGCTGCTGAGATAAGACCAACGCTTAAAGGTATATTGATTGATAGGAAAATTAGAATATTACTTCATTTCGACAATATTAACACGTTTATTTTGTAAGTAATGTTAAATATATACGGGAAGAAATATTACGTTGCGGGAACGATAAATGGGTTCGTATTGCACTACTAGTAGCGCGGAAAATTCGATATGTTACGAGACCAAAGGTCGAGTAAGATACGGATTATCCCTAGCTACGAGTCGTGCAATACGATCCCATTTATCGTTCCCGCAACGTAATATTTCTTTCATTATATACCTACAATAGAGCGAATAAATTACCGCATCTACAGATTCAATTATTTTTTTATTGGGAAAATAATTTTGTAATAGTGACATGAAAAGATGAATGGCGGATGAATATTTACTACAATGCTTTTGCTACGCCCCTAGAAAGTATTCTAATACGTAGGTCCAGCCCAATAACATCATCAAATCAAAATTCCATTGTTTTTTGGGAGAAAATAACAACACAATCTTTATATTGCGGGTTCATTAAATGTGTCGCTAGGTTTCGATACATTCGATACTTTCAATAGAAACTATTTTCCTAAATAGTACTGGTTGTCTGCATATTTTTTACTACGTAGCATTCGGACTACCTCGGTGATGAATGCTTCACTAATCTGGGATTTTCGGTCACATGATCTAAAACCAATCGGAACTCCTCGGATAATTCCGTAATCCTACTAAAATATGGCTGCGGTCAATTACTTGAACAAATCAAATGTTTGCTTTGCAGCAATTCGGACATTTTGTTTGTTTTAACACTATCGTTCTTCTCGAGTAATTTCGTAGCTTTCCGGAAGAACTATTTATTTTTCGAAACCTTGTTCCGGCGAACAAAATGCTGTGATTTTGTGAATATCCTTCTACCAGGTACATCCGAGGGATGATGTAGGATAACGGAATTACCCGAGGAGTTCCGATTGACTACGTAGCACAGATACTTAACGGAAACAATGTGTTGCACCCAATCGGAAACAATATTGGCTATTTGTCAACATTACGCGGGTGATGTTGGATCATAGCGGAGTCAACAACCGTGGTGTTTGACGATGCATACTGTTATGCATCAGTGAATTTAAACTTATGAATACTACGGGTTTAGTGTCTGGCGCTAAATATACATGGACACTTTTTTAACTTACTTTTTACAGGTAACATATTTCGGGGTTCATAATGGATCACTCAAATCATCATGCCCACCACGATCCTAAACCTCACCAAGACCACATGATTACAACGAAATCGACGTCGTCAATGCCGGCTATGGGTCGTCATCACCACGGCATGAACATGGATATGAACACGGATATGAACATGGATATGAACATGGATATGAACACGGATATGGATATGGACATGGATATGGATCACATGGTAAGACCCTTCTTATTTACTACTTGGCCCGTGTAACACGATAGGTTACCCTCGGATGTTCTGAGGACAAAATCGTAATAATTGTCGAATCGGATATGTCGAATTCTTGGTGATATTAATGTTTAATCGACATTAATGTTGTTTGAAATAAAAATAGATGGTCTCTGATATGAGCCGTCCCGCGAGAAAACCAACATTATGATATCTGCGTAATGTATCGACCTGACCAGCCTGCGCTGTCCGCGAAGACTGATCCGGGCCGACACATTCCGTCTCAGAGGGATAGAGGTATATAGTAATAGTTCCTGAAACACAACACCC